>JAVQJS010024755.1:0-10932 GCA_036024795.1 Galaxias rostratus | reverse complement strand
TCCAATCTTCTACTTCTTTCAGAATATCGGGATCTAAAAAACAAATTCAGGTCTGTTCAAAATAATATATCATCAGAAATCCCAAACAACCAACCGACATTTTGTACGTATTTATCTGTCAGATAGTTTTTTTGTTGTTGTTGATGTTTTCTTTTTAGAGAAATTCAAAATTTTAATTCTGAATCCAAAACTCATCCACATTACCACTTTGTTCCAATCCAATGGTGTTTAATAAGAAGACTAGAATCGTGACAAAACTCAGATTCTACTATGTTATCTAAGTGTTATCATTAAAATTCCATCTACTAAATGGCATGCTTATTGAATATATTAACTCCCTTACAAGGAAAGATCAACAAAGACACATGTCTCAGTGTTATAATCTCATACAGTTATGGCCAAGTGGATGCAACTAAAACTCTTTATGGTAGTGCATCACATTTAGGAGAAATGAATAACATGTCATAGGCAAGAGTCTTTATGGGTCAACAACATGCAACACCTGCTGTAACATCAGGCACTTGAATAATGATGAAGCAGTGTTAACTGCCAAGCAGGCACACAGTAGTGGCAGTAGCAGTAGTCTACTTGTTTATCAGCAGTTACAGCTTTGCTCATGTCTTCCTTATCTGCTCATGCTCACCCTGCGGTACCATGTTGTCCAGCAAAATAGGGTTGCCAGTGGACTTCAGCACGTTGCCAGCCTCATCAAAAGTCACCTTCAGGTTACCCAAGTATTTTCCAAAGGCATAAGCTTGAACAACTGGGACATTGCGCCCATCATTGGACTCAACAATGAAAGGATATGGTCCCTCTGGGACTTCTGTGGAAGGAGGCTCTCCTGTGAAAAGAAGTAATTTAGCTCTCGCATTTCCTGAAGTATTCACCCTAAAAACATCCGGGGACTTAAGCCTTTATGCAACTGCTAAGGAATGTATTTTTCTTTCTTTTCTTTTTACTCTCTGTACTCTAAGCCTTGATCTCTCATTACAGGGCTTAAGCTTTTTTCTCGTTCGGGTGAAACCTTAAAGCTCCTTTATGAAACCACTCTCTTAGTTATTTCCGCAAAAGCAAATAGTAAACCATACACAAGCACTACCAACACGCCACCGAGAAAGGTTATGGGAAAAGTTGGAATTACAGGAAGAACAAAATTACATTTTGGAAAAAAGGGACAGCGTGTTGTTGTGCTTTTTGTGGTTTGGAAGTAAATTTCACTGAGTGCATTTCCCTGACAGACCACTGCTGAATCCCCAAAGTGGTCTATGACTAAAGATTGGTTATACTGCACAATATTTGTTCAGACACAAGTCAGCCTAAAGTTACTAATGAAGATTCTTCCCCTTTAAAAGTTGTTAGCAGTAAGCCTGTGTAAAACAATGTTATACAAGTTGACTTGGTAGAGGTTAATGAGCCTCAGGTAAGAATATTATTTTTTAACATAAAATACATTTAAAACATCATCTTTAATATTATAAGGCCCCACTTTTACAATATCAAGAAATACAAAAATTTACAAAAATACTATATCATATAAATTCTCACCTGTGTAAAGAAATGTGTTAGTGTGCCCGCCAATGACCACATCAACACCTCTGACCCTCCTGGCAATTTCTTTGTCAACTGCAAAGCCGGAGTGGCCCAATGCAATAATTTTATTGACACCTAAAGTTAGCAACTTTTCAACCTGGTGTTGCAACGCACTCACCTCATCTTCAAAACTCAAGTTTGGGCCTGCAGGGAATAAAGGGGGGTCATGTTCTTTCCTTTGCAAGAACAAATATAAACAAATATGGAGAAAACGGAGACATAAGCCTAACTTTACATCACAGGTGTTCGTTCTTTTAATTTGAACAATTCTTTACATTGTTATTCTGACTGTAAAATATGATCATATTGACTTTCCAGTAGAGCTATAATGATTTGCATTAGGGAGAAAGAGCGCTAAAGAGAAAGAGAAAGACTGAAACAAAGAGACATTTTACATACCTGGTTGTGACAGAGCAGGTGTTTCCATCGATGTGTATCCGACCACACCCACCGTCTCTGTACTAACTTTTAATATGGTGAATGGTGCAAAAAGACCACCTATCTGAGGTGCTAAGAGGTTATCTGGCTTGATATTGGCACTAAGAACTGTACAATTCACTTGCTGTAAGAACGGTTTAATAAGTCCTTCGATTCCATTGTCAAACTCATGATTTCCCAAAGCCTGAAAAAGAATCTCAGCATTAACATATACTTGGAAACTGCAGATGTGTTTATATGTCATTGAACATTAACATTTAAAAAGGATATTTCCTTTAAGATGGGTTGGTATATTTGGGGCATGTCTCAGCACAGTATTTCCCCATGCAAAGATTTCACAGGGAATATAATACCGCCAGTCAGTACAATCTCTTGGTACTGTACAATCATCACCTATCATCAAATGACCCATTGAAAATATGATCCAATAGAAAATTAATTAACGCAAACCGAATTAAGGAAAAATTAATCCTCATAGAAAATAATTCTTTTTAAATCGTAAGGTGATGTGCCTCTAATTTAAGCAACGAATCCCACAAGATCATCTAGCAGCTTTGTTTTGTTATATATTAAATACACTACAGTCAAAGTATCAGTAGACAATGACGATGTCACCTTTTTTTTTGTAATCACGGTGCTACATCAATTGAAATTATAGCTAGGAGGAAACTTTACAACCAATATAAAAGCATGTGTGCTAAAGTAAGGGTTACTGGTTGTATTACAGTTACAAGTGTGAGCTCTAAATGTACTGGTTTGTTAGTTGGATTTCTTACCATTGCATCGTATCCGAGCTTATTCATAAAGTGCGCTGCTTCAGCACCCTTATAGAAATTAAACCATACAGTTCCCTGAAACTGATCACCAGCATCCAACAACATCACATTTTTCTCTCGGCTCCGGATCTCTTTTATTTTCGTAGATCTTCTTGCAACACCAGCAAAACACACGTTTTTAGTGCATTTCCCCGATTCTCTATTTGTCTCTTCAATCCTTGCATGGACATCATTTGTGTGAAGTAGAGTGAGGTCCCACGCTGTTGCCGAAAAATAGTAGATGTTGAGGCAGAATACAATCGACTTAGAGGTCTTCATCTCCTTGTTGGAACGCGTACTGTATACTTTAATAGTTCACGACAAAAGGCGTGGACTGTATAAAACTGTAGTTAGTGTGTATTTTCACTTGACAACCAAGTGGGGGAGACCGGGGGAGTTGTGACGAGAGGAAATTTTAACTTCTCAAGCTGCACCAATCAGAAACGAAACAGAACTATGAAAAAATATTGAATGTTCTGTGATGATCCCTTTCTGCCTGCCAAAAAGCAAAGGATGACTAAAACTAAAAAGAGAAAGCTCCCTCTTTGAGATGTGAAAGTACTTTTTGCTGTATTTTCCTCATACCTTTCACGCCTATGCATTAAATTCTGACTAGTTTTCAATGACCATTCAGAAATATAACATTCTGATCTCTTTATTAAATATTAGCAATTGTTGTTTCTAGCTAGCTATTATCAATGTGTGGTTGGGGACACTTGTAATTATGTGTTGCAATTGACCCCAAAACCATCAAAATGGATGGTGTTTTAACTAATCGATTCAGGAAACAGTGTTTAGTGCCATTACAATTTCTATTCTGTGGCCCAGTCCAGTGTTTAAGTATTTTAAACAGATGGTCCACATACAATGTGAGACACATTTGTGAAAGCAACTGACATAGCAACTGTGAGCCCTGCATACCTTAATTAAAAATGATTATTCTAATGGACATATATTTAACAGGTTGAGAGTATTGGCAATTCTATAAATTTGCAAATTTAGATGTTTTTGGTAATGACATTTGTGACTAATAATTTTTTTTTGCAAGAGATACACTGACTTTTTGGAAGTTTAGATTTCTATTGCTTATTAATTAAAAACAGTTTTAATATTTCTACAATTATATACTATTTTAACTAAACTGTAATTGTTCAGTATATATTGTTTTAACTATTTCTATATCATTGGTTGTTCACTTGGATCCTTGGTATTTTTTTTAAAGATGTTATGTGTGTTGTACAATCGCTCCGTCCCATGGGATTGTTGAATTCAGGAGAAACTCAAAACTCAGGATTTCAAAATCAATAGCTACTATTTCCCCTGTTCTCCCCTCCTCAGTTTCCTGAACTCTCTGAAAGTTAACATAGACGCTCAAATGTACTCAAGCATGTCAACAAAGTTTCTGACTCAGGTAAATACACACACACACACACACACACACACACACACACACAGACATGCAGGTACACACGTGCATGCACACACAAACACAAACACAAACACACACTAAGAGTATGACTAGTGTGAAATGAAAGATTCTACTCAATCAGAAATACAAGTCTTTGATGAACCTTATGAGGAACCAGTCTCCAGTGTGATCTGACAACTGTACTAAAATACAAAGTAGATGCAAATATGACACCTGTCTAAAGTAGTGTTAGAATCTTTAGAATTCTGTTTCAGTTACTGCTTCTCTGTGGCTTTAGCGTTAATGACCACTTGGTATAATTACCATAGTCATTATAATGAGCTTCTGCTTACAGCACTAGAAGCAAACAACATAATTAGAGCCCTGTTTGTGGATTTATTTAGGAAAAGCGCTATATAAATGTCATGAATTATTATTATTTATTAAACATATGATAAAAAGTAAGTGGCAGTGCCCAGACTGTCAACTGTGTGTGCTTGCATTTGAAATTGTACTTTTACATTTAGGTAAACATTTATTTAAGCTCTGCAGTTGTGTAATGACATGAAACTTTACAAACATGAATTGTGGTGTATCTTTTGATGTAAACTTAGCAGCTACCACTTCTTATGAAATACTACTGTAGATTGCATAAATATATTGCCCTCCTTTTTAAATAACATTGTAAAAGAACACCTTAGTAAAGCTGATTTATTAGCACAGGCCTGATGAAGCACAAGGGGGCAGTAGATTGTAACAAATACAATTTTAAGATGCATGCTGGTGCACAGCCCACTTCTTCCAGGAATACGGACTGTCAGCCCATCTCTCACATCATGAAACATGACAATAATGGACTACTCTTGGTGTAAGAAATGAAACCCGTGGCTAATACTATAGGAAAAACGAAATGACATGACAGATTACCCTAAAATGTTAGACAGCTTATCAACTCTGTGTGGAACTCATCCTGACTCACGTTGAGACTGTCCTAAAATAAATTAATATGGTGTTACAATCTATTATGGAACCGTAGGCGTCTCCAGAGAGGTAGCTGTGGATATTGAGAGGAAGACATATTCCACATGTAACGTAATAGAGAGACACTCCTCTCCCCACCCACGTGCACACACATCCTAGCTAGGATGGCAAAGCTTACGAGAATAATGACAGAAATCACAGGAGCTCCCAATTTCCTGACACCGTCACCACTAATGACCGCCACAGCTATAGGAAGGTAAAGCTCCTTCAAACGAAGGTGGTGAGACGGCGGATGGATACCACACGGTTCTTTTGAAACGGGTGTTTCAAAAGTTGTGTGTCAGAATGACCTGATCTACTGACTGCCATGCTTCAAATCTTTGCTATTGGCATAGACCTGGCTGGCCATAAATTAACTGTAGATGAGAAATAACTGATGTAAAAGCATGATAGTGACATAGAGTGTCCAGTTATGGTTTCAGGGTTGTAGGATTACTGTGGGGCTAGAGGAGCAGAGTTGAGACATGAGAAAGAAAAAGTGATATGGAATAGGATTGTCATCAAGGGTATATGATCTTCAAACATACACTCTAAATAGGGCACTCACCAGGACCAGGTATAATTTGTTAGAGATGTTTATTATTTTCTTTGAGTGTGAGCATATATATATACAATAGAAAATAGTCTAGATTAGTAACTAGTTTAATATCTCCCCAATTATTGTAACAAAAATACCTACTAAGGGTAACTTTCTCTGAAATCCCTACTTTTAAAATTGACTGATTTAAAGGTATACATTATTAACATAAAATAATGCAAACTAAGACAGTACATCATGCATTAACTGCATATAATGATTTGTTCTAATTGATTTTCAAGTAAAAACTAATTCATATCCAAGGGAAAACTAAAACCAACAATATTAAAGTGTGTGGTTCAACCAATGGGAAGTCAGCTGGGATCCTTTCATTTATTGTTGACTGAAATACCATCTGATACAGCCATACCTCATTTCCTGTAAGTGGTATTTCTCTCAGAGTCTACGCAGCGCTTTATTTGAGATGGGAGGTTGGAATTTCTTTCTGAATCCTTTTCTCATAGCAATAGTGTCTTGCTAAAATAGTTTGCCATGACCCCTCAGGTCAATGTCCCAGATGAGATGAAGCTGCTGGAATCCCATCAGATCCACTAAGGCCGAATAACTGCTTCTGAAATATAGGCGGAGCATTATAAATTTCAATAGGAGTCCTGGCTGAGAAGTTGCTTGTTAAAATGTGTAGCAGATTAATGTACATCAATTAGGAGCAGTAAGTGCTGCGATGTCAATTTGAAATCCATTGTAGCAGTCTATTAAATTGTTTTCTCGAAAAGTACTCCTCCTCCGATTGTGCTAGGCCTGTCTTTTCCCCCAGTCATTTGGTAGCAAGTATTGAGAGTATTGAGCGCCACACCTTGCCCCCTCTGCTTGTACTTTACAATTCTTTATTTAGAGCCCCTTAACAAGAAAAACTATTTGAAATAGCAGAAACTGTGTAAGTAAGTGGAACACATTGTAAACAGATTGTGTTAAAAAAGGAACCCCTTAAACAACCCACACAGAAGCACACAATAGGCTTTCTCACTAGAGTTTGGTCTTGAGTTTTTGGTTGATCCTTGTTTTTTGTGGAAGGTTTTGAGCCTCTCCCGTCTGGTCACACTTGCAAGTGTTTTCTCCTATAACAGCTCTACGTTGTGCCTTTTTCCCAATTAGCTTGCGCTTGATTCCATTTTTTGGAGGCAGGGGAAAGGAGGAGTACTCTTTGCACCTTGAGTTTCTTGTAACTAACTCCACGTGAACTAAAGATACTTGCTGACATCGACTCTCCTCCATCCTCACACACGGATACATCCACCAATACAAACACACACACACACACACAGACGCACGCACACGCACACAATTTCTCAGAAAAAAAAAAAGAACCACCTACATCCACCGGGCCCCTCAATCCTGTGTGATTCAGGAGCTCTCCCCTGACTGCTGCTCACCGTCTGATTATTAAGGGAAGTGAGTCCAGCTGGAGAGTGATGGACAGAGCCATCAAAAGAGCACGGCAATCAAACACGTTCCTCTGCCAGCCAAGCCTGAGCCACCCAGATAGCCGTTCTCTCTGTCACTGCATAATTCACCACTGCACTGCTTATTAGATTCTCATTTTCTCTGTGTGATGTTGGTTGTGGGTCGGCCATTCAATTATGAGCAAGGCTGCTAAGCAATAGGCTTGTATACTTTTCCCGTGATGGAGTGGGTGTACATGAACTCTTATCAAACAAAGACTATATTCATGCAAATTCTGCTCAATGCCAAACTCTATAAATGGAGGCAAACGAAGACAGTTAATTTGGCAGACAGTGTTATACGAAAGCATAATTACCAATAGAAAAAATAAACAGAAGATAACACAATTGCTAACCTATTAGTGTTATTAAAATAATAAGAAATTACACCTTGTAACTGCGAAAGGTAAAATGATTAATTGCGAGGATGAACAATGTAGGAAAAGAGAACAACAAGTGAAATCTCAGAAAAACCCCGTCCAGAGCGGTGTTGGTCAAGCAGAGGACAAACAAAGACAAACCTTATCGAATGTTTATCTTTTCTGCCTTGCCCTATAGTCAGCGAAAGTAGCATCTTAGAGACCCCCCCCCCCTCCTCTTTCAAAGCACAAGCTGGACTTCAAAAGCATCTCCTTCACAGTGTCCGGCCCAGCTCCCAGTCTGCAGCTGACCTGATGGGATGCCAGGAGATTTAGCCCAGATTTCAGAGAGCAGCCCCGTGGCAGAGCTCTTTAGAGGTGCGCACTGCCCTGTGGGATGGGCGCACACACTGCCTCCTCATCCTGCGTGCGGCAGGAATACTAAGGAGCTGCTTCAATAAGACGGCCCCCAGCGTCTGGATGGCCCCTCTGATCCCATTCCCTGCCTCCCTTGTGAATCTTTGCCGCGTTCAAACAGCAAAAGTAAATCCTACAGAAGGCCCCATCAATCTCTTCATGCCCGTAATTGAGGCAATTAATCAAGGACGTAATTCTTCTTCGGTTTGAAGTGGAGCCCCAAAGTGATAAGACAACTAGTCACTCTTGTACCCTTCTGTAACGCTGATGTGCGGTACAGTGCGGTCGAGTGTTGAAGGAAATTGTAATTACACTTACGAGGGAAAAGAAAACGATCATATGAAGATATGGCATGACCTTGGACAGGCTCCCTAAAGGATATTCCCTAGCCCCGAGAAAGATGATTAGTCAGCACAAGCCCACTGAGACAAATATTTGATGTCCCTATTTTGTTGCTGCTCCCATTTCTGATGAATTGAAGCATATGATAGAATAGGATGATCAAATTCATAGATTGTTTGACTGATTTTGAACGCACGTTTACACTTCACTCAATTTCTAACCAATGTGACATTGACATAGCGATTTTAGAGCCTGATCAGCACGCAGGTTTTCATTATGATGACGAGAATAATAGCCACCAGCTGCGCACAGTCATTAAACAAGAGTGGGAGCCAACATTCCCGAAGCTGCAATCAACAACATGAACAGCGTGAAGATGTCTTGCCTTTTGTGAGGCCAGTGAAAGTCACGGCAGAATGTTGACTCTGGACATGCTCCCTTCCCTTGCTCTAGGGGTATGAATGTCAAAGTAGAGCACATCTGTATGCACCCAGTGCCTCACTGTACACAGTCTGAACGGTCCTGTTCCAACCAACTCATCCAAAAGCAATAATTTTAGGAGGCATGATGGAGCACAGGTCACACACCTTAATGAATGGTATGGTAGGGCAGACCTCCTGCCCTTACCTCCCAAACTGAGACGTTAGCGACCTTTGATTTGCTTCAGGAAGACCTTGACAGCAGGATAGGCCAAGTCAATGCGGAGAACCAGGAGTCATGTAACATTCCCAGCCTCATCAAGACTGACTCCTGGGCTCTGGTCTGATTGACTGCAATTTCCTGGCTACTGCTCCTTGGTGTGTGTGTGTGTGTGTGTGTGAGGGAAAGAGAGAGAGAGTGTGTGTGTGTGTGTGTTTCTCTTTTTCTCTCTATCTCTCTCTCTCTCTCTCTCTGATACGCCCCAATAGACATCTGTGTCGAACGCCCTCAGCCGACACCTCCCTGGGAAATAAAAGACTGGGATCAACACGTCCTAGTCCCCCAACGTCACCTTCCACTCAATACAGCAGTTTCTGAAGGGTTGCCAATATGTTTGGGCCTCTAATGGGGAATAATCATTGCAATTTGGCTATGGATCTAAAATAAAAACAGGGCTGCAAAGTAGTTAGAAGCATTTAATGTTGCCCTTCCTTAACTTTGTTTAAAATCGTACCACTCAGTAACACTTTTGGTGACAAAAACATTGTTGGTTGTTGTACTGTTATTATACTAACATTTTAACTTTGATGTAGACACACCCATCAACTTGAACATTGTGTGGCTTTTTTGTAACAAACGTCTTCAGGGTACACATTAACGTATCTACTTAAATCTGTTACTCTTCTAGCTGTAAAGTAAGCCTGTCAACCTTGCAAAAGAAATATTAAGACAAATGTAAAACAAAACAAGCTTTTTATTTGATTTATTCAGAAGTGATTGACAGAGATGTGTGGTGTACATATATATGTAAATGTACATGGCATAACCAGTATTGTACCTAACGATACACAATTCCTACATATCCTGATACAGTCTAGACATTGGCTCAACACACTTAATTTTGAAAACACATTGTGTTGCAAATATGATAGTATCATCTGAAAACGGCCCTTCAGACTGGATTCAAATGAAGATTAGAGACCCATTACCCTCACAGATACAGACTAGGGATTCCAAAAAGTAAATTACAAATGGGAAGTGTTCACAGTACCAAATTTGAAATTCCATTCACACACTTTTATTCTTGTGAGGGAGCCCAACAGCACTTGGGCTTTGTTGTATTCTGTAAAGGCAGAACCACAGAAGGAATTTTGTTTGTCAGAGGGTTGGCTTACTGAAGGAAGAGAGAGACGAAACTGACGTAGGGGAATAGCATGAAAGAATGTGATAAGCCATTGAAGTTTGATTGTGGGCTGGACAGTGCTGAGGCAACAGATGTAGATGAGAGTGTTAATGTGTTTGTGTGAGCCTTTTGTGCAAGGCACACTTTTCCACTGCTTTCATCTCTCAAATGCCAGGAGCAGTCTCCCCTCATGGCTTTTTGTCATGCCATGGTGTGGACTGCCTCTATTCATGGGCCAAAGAAGAAGAAAAATTATTTTAATTTGTTTCATCAGTGATGATGCAGAGACATGAAACGGCACACCACCACACTGGCATAATACGAGGCTCTGCCTCTAAACAAAATTACTTGTAATTAAAATGCAGGGTTGGAAGTCCATTTGCACAGTAAACTATGGACAATGAACGTAATCTATTCTGGCTTGCATAATGTTGCAGCAAACCTACAAAATAAGCATTTTGACATGATTTGCACGAGACATTACTAATCTGAACAGCCTATGGGGAAGGTCAAAGTCCTATTTGCAGAGAAGTAGCTAGATAAACATTCATACATTCTAGTTAAGTATGCATTTCTATAATGAGCACAAGGGATAGCAAGTGAGTAAATTGTTGCTTGGTTGCAGGAACGGGTTGCAAAGGAGGAGGGGGGGGGGGGGGGGGG
>JAVQJS010024711.1:0-15577 GCA_036024795.1 Galaxias rostratus | reverse complement strand
CCCTCAGAGGCGAGGTTTTGCTATTTGTGTCCAGGCAGGCCTTTGCCCCCCCCCCCCCCCCCACCCCCTTGTCTCCACGCCGTCCCAGACATTAAATATGACACTTGTAGTGTGCTGGGATTATTAATGTCCAGGGCTTCCATCAGACCCTCTGTGGTCACCTCTTGGCTCTGATGGATCGCCTGAGCGAGCCGCGAATTCGTTTTGTCACCCGGCGCACTGAGAGATTTCATTTGGAGGGTCGTTCTTCACGCTTCGGAGAGGGAGGCAGAGAGGGACAGAGAGACCGGAGAGGGGCCAAGAGAGCCAGGGTGGGAGAGAGAGAGAGAGAGAGAAAGAGAAGGAGGGAGTGAGAAAAGGAAGGAGAGACAGAAAGAGAGAATGATAGGCGTCAGAAAGACGAAGAGAGCTGAGAGAAACACATTTTCTATGTCGCACTTTTGATATTTTGAAGTGCATTTAAATATGAATGAATATAAATGAATAAATAAAAATGAATGAATTCCCAGTCGATCCGCTCGATTTTTCTGCTTCCTCCTCCTCACCTGTCTTGCCATCCCGTCTTCTCTACCTCTCTCCTCCCTTTTTCTCTCCCTATTTTCCAACCTTCGTCCCTTCCTCCCTGCACCCCTCCCTTTTTCTCAGGACCCACAGCCAGGCGGCCCCTGGCTGTATCCCTGTCCACTAAGCGTCCCGCACACCTTTACCCCTCTCCCTCAATCCATTCTTCATCCCCCCCTTCATCAATCCCGCACTCTCGACCTACCTATCTCACTCCCCTTCCCTCCCTCCCTTTTCTTCATCCCGTCTTCCCTTCTCCTCCTCGTCCTCCATCCCCTCTCTCCCTCCGCCGTGGCGTTGGATCCAGGCCCAGAGCCACACAGAGCAGGCTTGGCACCGGTACAGCAAACAGCTGCTGGAGTGGTTGTCCTCTACCGCCCGCCCCCGCCCCCATATGTCATAGAGCTAGGATTATTAGCTACAAGCCTTATTAAAAATGGATTTGTCCAGCCTCCCACCAAGCATGTGAGACTTCACAGGGCACACAACTCTGGGTCGAAGGCCTGGTGGACCACGCCACGCCACGCGGAACCCCCCTCCTCCTCCAAAAAAGGGAGCGAAGACAAGAATGCCGTGCTGTGAACACACCCACCTACAAATCCTCGCCGAAGGTTACGCACGCAAACCCAAACAGACACGCTGCGGTTGCTTTTCGTTTTAACACTTGGCTCAAGGGACACTTCTTCACAACTTTTTATATTTTTTGTTGGTTTGTTTTTTACAGTTTGGAACAATTCAATATTATTTTCACATCTATGTATTGTTAAAGATAACAAATCGAAAAGGCACTGCCACATCCACACGGAAGAGCCCATCGTCTCGACGAACACCGAAAATAATCGGAAGCGCTGTCATCCCAGGCAAACGACTCCGCTTCCGTCACCGAGCGATATATCAAATGGACCGTCCCATTTAGCCCTCGCCCAAACAATAACCGCCGAAGATTCGGCCCGCAGACAGACAGGATTGGATTATCCTGTCGACGGGGCGGCGGCCTAAACGGAGATTTTTCATCTTAATTGCTTGTCGTCGCCGCGGCCAGGAGACGGCAGCCCGCATTAATCTACATTAGGAGAGCGGACGGAGCAGCCAGCAGCTCAGGCCTGAGGCCCACGTGGGATGTGGCCTTGCGTGGGTTAAGGCCGCAGGGAACACTGATAGCCCGAATGACCTGGATTGACCTGGACACTCAAACCTCACGTTTTACAAGTTCACTTTGTTGTGCTGTTTGTTGCATTAGTGATGGCATTTTTTTTGGCATTGTTTACACCGCGTGTCTGTGGACGTCTATGTGGCTGCTGATTGTGCGTGTGTGCCTGTGTGTGCTTTGGTAATTTTGTATGTGTTTGAGTGTCAGAACGCTGCCCTCCTTTGTGTGTGTGTGTGTGTGTGTGTGTGTGTGTGTGTGTGTGTGTGTTGGGGATCAGGCTCAGGCCCTTATCTCTGGGTGGAGCGCAGGCTGTGGCAGCACACACTGGGGGAGGGGGGAGGTGGGGGGGCAGATATCTGACGATAAGATCAGACTCACAAATATTCATGTAATTAAAGGTAATCCACTTTGCCTTATCGGTGGGCTCTGAAGCTGGGATTTACACACGTCACCACCGGGGCCAGTGTCAGTGAAACATGCCCCTGTAGAGCCTCCGAGAGACTAAAAATGATCAAAAATGCCTTATGACCAATTATAAAATCCCTGCAGTTAAGGACTTTGATGTATGTATGAAATAGGTAACATATTCTTCACATTGAGGTGATGGAATCCCAGCTCAGCACTGAGGGAATGCGGTAATAGAAAGGGTTAAACTAGAATGACAAGGTGTTTTGGGCAGGCAGCAATGCCATTTCGTCATGACCTGATTAACACTGGTACAACAGTCACTCGAGCTGCCTGACAAAAGGCCATTGCTGAATTCACGGCCATACGTGTTCACTGTATATTTATTTATAAATGTGCATATATTACAATGCACATATCATTAAGGTGACATGCAAATGTGGGATCAAAGTTCATGCGGGAGGACTTGTCGTGACAGGGTTTCAGAGCGTGGTGCAGGTTGGTAACGCCACACATACACACACGCACACACACACGCACAGTTGTCACGGTGGGAGGTCCTGCCTGCATTCTCTAGACAAGTGTCGGCACCTGCTCTCGCAGGCTCAACTTTACTGGGCCGTGTGGCTTAGGGAGGGAGGACAGGTTCCAAATCCGTTTAGACACAGAAATCTGTCAGCAATCTTCAGCCCTGCTATTCCTTTGCTACGAGTGTTCCTCGTTTATTTAGTTAGACAATTCAACCTTTGTCTGTGCATATATAGCAACGTATTATATGGCCTCTGCTATTTTACTTTTAAAGGTATTAACAGCTGTACCAATATTTTTACAGAACGTAGATGATCATTTTACCGGGACGTTTGTGAGGTCAGGGATGTCATGGTGGTCTTGATCTGGTGGAGGAGGTCAGCGTGTGTCGTCATCCCCGCCCCCCCCCCCCCCTGTCCAGACCTTGACCAACAGGTTTAAGATCGCTCAGCACCACCGCAGCACTCCACCCATCCGGGGTCTCCCAGGGCTGCCCTGTGCTGTACGTTCATGGCACACAAACACACACCGTGGGGATCACATCTCCTAGGAATCCCTGACCAGATAAGGTCTGAGAGAGCAGACTAGTCCGTTTATGGAACATGTTATAGTTTTGGTGCCTCCTTCGAATAGTTTTTTATTAAGAAGGACGGGAAGAAAAAGACGTCTTAAACTGGCACTGTAAAAAAAGAAATTCATAGTTTTATAGAGTTTTTTGGTTGCAAGTGGTACATCGGGACTCCAAATTGCTGTTCGTTTGAATCTTCAATGGCATTGAACCAATCACACCGACGCTTTGAAAGAGCAATACATCATCTTCCCCTTTAGAGTCCGAGTGAAGTCACAGTCGCCTATTCATCACGGCCATTCTGCGTCACTCCTTTCCCGCTCCCAACCAGACCCCAACTGCTCGCAGCTGCCCTGTTAATGCCAGCTCGGAGAGACCTGCCATTTCACACCTCGTAAAGCATCCCGCTCCTAAAGTCTGTTCCCGCTTCCCAACAACACAGCCATGACACGACCAAATAGCTGGCTTTGCACACGTCTCGAGCTGCGCGTAACAAAACCTTTGTTCCCTTTGTCGTTGACGAAAAAGAAAGTGTTTCGACGCGAGACCTCGGTCCTCTGGAAGTGATATCTTGTGGGAAATTTTTGGACATGCACATGCATTTTTAGTAAGTAAGGGGGTTGGGAGGGGGGGTGGTGTAGGGGGTGAGGCAGAGACTTAAAAGTGTTAAAAAAAATCCACACTCAGAGACTTCCACTCAGGCGTTCCAGTCGGCGGTTTCCTTTAAAAAAGCCACCCACCGAAAGCGATCCCCGACACGATAAAACAAACCCGTGGTCCCAAAGTGCTAAATGAATAACTGTTGAAGTGTTGACTCGGAAATGAACCCCGGAAGAGAGACTTTCTGTAATCCACTTAGTTATATTATTTATTTTTAATCCCTCAGAGTAAGCCTATTAGACAGCGTGCTGTGGAGAATCCCATGTATGGAACATACACAATGCAGCTGACAGGAGCCGGAAGTGGGTCCATTCTAAAGCTGCATGTTCTCAGAGACCTTTACATGTTTCCACATGGCGTTTTGGAATCCTTCGTTCCATAACCGTCGCTTCAGGTGTGAGATCTTTTTTAAGCATTACCTCCAGACACACAAAAAAGAAAAATCAATAATTGCCAATACAATTTCCAACAATACAAAATCCTTCCGTCCATCCTATTGTCCTTCTGTCTCTTGAGTGATTTCTGTGTTATTTGTGTGTTATGAGAGAGGAATGGGAGGAATATCCGTGTCTTGAGAAAGGAGTAGAAGTAATTTCTGTGTCATGAAAGGGAAGTGAGAGTGATTTCTGGGTTATGAGTGAGGAGTGAAAGCATTTCTATTTTGAGAGAGGAGTGAGAGCGATTTCTGTGTTTATAAAGAGGGGTGAGAGTGATTTCTGTTCTGAATGAGAGTGATTCCTGGCCTGAGCGGAGTGAGAGTGATTTCTGTTATGAGAGAGCTTGTGAGAGTGATTAAGGCTCTGAGAGAGGAGTGAGAGGGATTTCTGTTATGAGAGAGCAGTGAGAGTGAGAGAAGGACGGAGATCAGTGGTTTAAGAGCCTGATTCTACAAAGAAATCAGAGGCCTTGCCTGCCATCCATACAGTATAATTATTCAAAACAATGTCAAAAATGTGTGTGGGAGTGTGTGTGTGTGTGTGTGAGTGTGTAATGTGTGCATCTGTGTGTGTGTGTTTGAGAGAGTTTGTGTCTGTTTTACATGTTTATTTTTTAATGTGTGTGTACGTGTGTCTGTGTCTGTATAAATTTGTGTGTAATGTGTTTGGGTGTGTGTAATGTCTGTGTCCGTTAATATATTTGGTGTGTCTACACCATTCCTGTGTAAGTGTGAGAGGGCCCTCACTGCTCCCCTCATGCACCTATAGGACATGTGTTATCTTCACATTATGGCATCATAGCTTGTAAATTAATTTGGGGATTGTCAGTGGCTCACCTCCCTTATCAGTCAGCTGAAGCAACGGGGCTACGGCCCTGTGAGGAGGGGGGCAGATCCAGAGGGAGGCATGGGGGGGTCAGGGTTTGGATAGAGAGACCAGGAGCGGGGAGAGAGAACGTGAGAGGGGATTGGGAGACAGGTAGAAAACAAAGAAGGAAGAGATGAGAAAACAGAGGTTTGTAAGTGGAGAGCAAGGCAGGGGTGCAGAAAGCAGGAGAAAGTGGGAGGGGTGCGGACTCAGAGAGACGCTAAGCTAGAGGAGGGAAAGAGAGCGAGAGGGGGGGTGGGGGGGGGGGGTAGAAAGGGATGTAGAGGAGAGGGCAAGAGAACGAGACAGAGAGTTGGTTGGAAGCAGTCTCTCCCTTTATCTTGTCCGAGGGGCTGCGGTTGGGGCTCTTTAGCAGAAGAAGGAAGACAGGAGGAAGAGAGGGAGGGGGTGGAGGGCGGGCCTCCGTCCCCGTTGCTAAGTGAAAAGGACCTGGCAACCCATTCATCATCCTGCTCAGCCCAATATCCAAGGTCCTTCACATATCAGCGCTATTTGTCCCGGTGTCACAATCACCGGATAAATCTCCGCGCTGAGGGCTCTCGTTAAAGCTGACAACAACCCCCTCCCCCCACCTCCCCTCGCTCCCCTTACAGTGGCTGTAGCACCACCACCGCCCCCCTCAACCCCCCCACCCCACCCCCCAGCTCCCCATAGCCTGACCCTTGACCTTCCAGTTGTTTCTAATTAACCCCTCAACCCACCTGCGTGTTGGCTCCAATTCCCCGGTCGCCGTCAACAAGCCCCTTAAGATCCCCCAGCCACCGAAGCTCATGATGACAAATTAGCAAGACGGATGGCTGAACGGCGTCCTCAGTGACCAGGCTTTGTGTGAGGAAGGCGGACATGTTGCTGTCTTGTTGCACACTCTAATAAATGGATTTATTCAGAAACAGTTATATATGTACATAGATAATAAAATGGCGTGATAAAGTCAAGATTTCAAAGTTGTGCTTCAGCTCAATTTTAGGAGCGAGGTTCTGTTGTGAGGGTGAAAATGGAGTTTAATTTCTTCAGCATTTGCATGTTTCTATTCAGGAAAAAAAATATGTATTTCCTGCTTTAAAAAAAAAAAACATCTTCTTCACCAGAAGCTAATTAAGGGGGCCCAATGATGGAAATGGCTCTGTTCCAAATGCATAATTTATTATATTTAAGCCGTAGACACGGGTGGAATGCGTTCAGGCAAACACACTCGGCAAACTGTAACCGCACAACAATACTGACTTTTTTCCCCCCGCCCTGTATAAAAGAGACGAAACAATAAACCATGCATCATCTTTTGTTTTCCTCTCCGGGAGACCTTTACTGCTTCTGGCTGCGGAGAACAGAAAGTCTGTGTTGTGAATGGAGCAGAGATTATAACGGCTGGTGTGGTGTGAAGGTCTCTCTTTGTGCTTGACCTCGCTTGGCTCTCGCTGCCGGATCTTTAGCAAATGGCCAAAGGATTAGATGAAACAAATCTATGAAAATCTTCAGTTTTCTCGGACGCGAGACTGAGGCCCGTGTGGCCGGAAGCATGGAGAAGGCTTTTCAGTTTCAGGATTGAATTTTCAAATGAAAAATCAACCCATGTTCAAATAAATATTACATATCTATACATATATTTATTAACACAAAAAACATCCAACACAGCACCAACGTAGCATACTGAAAGTACAGTTGTACAGTGCTTGTAGAGTTAGAACTGAATTGGAAATTATTTTGTTCTTGTTGCACAGTATAGCATTTATTTTATGATTAAAATTCATTGTATTCTTGTAAAAATAATATCTGCCTTACAATATCTGTAGAATAAGTTCAGACAGCTGACCTCAAGTTAGTAAACTTGGACATGTGAGTTACTCACATGACACAGAAACACATTGGGATGGAGATTTAAGAAGAGCGGGTGACCTTTGCAAAATAATCATTTCTGTTTGATCTGATGACTAACACACCTTGTGATGTCAATATTAGTCTTTAAGGGAATTGGGTGTACTGTTCTAAATCAGTGAGTGGGCATAGCGGGAGGTTTTCCCTTGCATTTTACATTTGCTTGGAGGCGAGGCATGCTTTTGAATCCCACAGTCTGAACCCTGTACCATCACTCTGTTATCTTGTAGGCAATAGCACCCTCATGTGGAGGATATGAAGACCCAGACCGCCAGGGCCCCTGTGTGAGGAAATCAGCAAATGAGCAAATTGGGGCAAAAGTAGTGCTTCCTTCCTCCTCAAACCCCTGAAACACCACTTGGATGCCCTAAAAATACCACGTTCCGGACCACCGCTCTTCAACAGGGTTGAGACGTAGGCAACGCAAGCCGGTCCCGTCAGCATCCGTAACGGTGGCTATGGACAATAACGGAGGCTCCCGACTTGAGGCTTCTATCCCGTCCACTTAACCAGACACGCAGGCGGCGTGCTCTCCTCACCACCCTTACAGCCAGCGTGAAGCCAGCAGACGCATCCCTCCCCCCACTCTCCTAACCCTCTCCTCCCTGCACCCCCGGGTGACTCCATAGCTCATTACCCTGCCAGGCTGTTAGGGGCTGCGAGGGGAGGAGGGGCCGACAGATGGCACCACCAGCGAGGAGCGTCCCTGTCAGCGGCCGCGGCTAGTTGTCGCCGACAGGGTGTGAAGTTGTCGCCGGTTGACCTACAGGCTAGCATCGGGCGGACGGCAGATGAAGAGGCGGACGAAGAGGCTCTTTGTCTGCTGCGCCCTGTCAGGGACTGTCTGGTCTGGTCCGGGTAGCAGGCTGGTTGGTGGCGGACGTCTTAGCTACAAAGATGAGCGACGTAAAATCAGGTCCAGGTTGTTTTGCCCTAGTTTTGACTTTGGTCTGTGAATTGACGGGAAAATCAGCGGAATGGCCTCGATGCGTGGTAACCCCGTAGCTAGCACAGCCTTTAAGCAGCGACCGGCCTTTCTCAACGGCCCTCACTCGGAGTCCTAAGCTCCCTTTTCATGTCATCTCCCCCTGCCTCGTCCTCGCTCCTTCTTTCCCACCCCCTCAGCCCCCCCGCCCCGGAGCAGCTGTGTGGAGCGCCAGGCTCATCCCTCTCCACGTCTCTGGGACGTATTAGCGCAGGGGTCACGCTCTGGTATTTACCACAGATCTCCCCGGCAATCCCTCAATGCCAGGCGACCCCGCCGACCGCCCTGAATCCAGACCACTGGGGAAGACGAGGCCGTCCCTCAGCGTCACGCCGACGTGTCTGTGTCCACACCCTGGGGTCCAGCTGCAGTGCACCCGGGCGGACAGAGGTTTTGAGAGATGCCTTTTCAAGTGAGTGTGAGGAAAAAAACTGAGGGTACAGGAACGGGACGGAGGGTTGAAACAGTGGTACTATCCGAGGTATCAGCGGATATTTGTCGCACCGGGTTGGATAGGAGGGGTTATTTATTGAATGGTCGGTGGCCTCACATGGGGCAGTGGTGGTGTGAGGTGAGGGGGACGACCGCCATCTGTTACCCCGCCGACAAGCACTGGATCCTGGATCAGGTGGGCAATCTGTGGTGGAGTGTGTGATTTGGATGGTATGTCTCTAAACCGGAGGCAGATGTTCAGACATGTGGTGGGGGGTTCTATCCATGGAAGAGAACATGGAGGAGCACGCTGAGAGGCTACAATGAGGTCGTCCACAGGCTCATCTTCACTTCACTAAACTCAAAACCTGTCAGGAAAAAGCATTGGCCCAACCACGATCAATTTATTTTTGGATTGTCTATGTTCCATTATGGCTATAAACCTAGAAGTGACTACGGAGTGTAAAAAGTCAAAACAAATTGACATCATTGGCCTGTCCTTGCACTCCAAGCAATACCCTCATTTACAACTCAGTAGATTAAATTGCTTTGAGTTAAATATATTAAAGTGAAGTGAACTCCATCCACCAGCAGATGGCACTGTAATATCAATTTGGGAAAAAATAAAATTAAAATAAAAAAGCCGCTAAAGACGTGCGCCTCAGTCAACGCGCTTCCTGCCACTTTAAGCACCACGCTTCATTGTTTGCAGATTAAGTAGTTGTGCTAGTAGTGATAGTGGTGGTAGCAACAACAGGAGACGGAGGGTGAGGACGTGGATCACTATAAGTAGTAGGAGGGGACATAAGTGTAAGAGAAATTGAGGGAAGACTACAAACAGCAGTAGTAGTAGCAGGAGGAGAGGTAAACATATGAGTGTTAGCGGTAGAAGGAGGAGGAAGATGAGAATCAGAGGAGGTAGCGGAAGGAGGAGGAGGCAACATAATAAGTTACAGCAGGTATAGGCACTGACTGACTGGTGAAGCCTGGGGAATCAACTCGTTAATGAAGATGAGCTTCAGCTGGGGAATCTGCCGGTCAGTCAAAGAGTGGGGGGCATCATCAGCTCTACAAGTCTCAGTCCTTGTAAAACAAATAGCTCTGTGTTTGCTAGATAAATGTATAACTAAAGGACACACAATCATTAACCTATTCTGAGTTCATTAAATTGCCTATAAGAGTTCCTTATTCATTTTTGAAATCTTTCCAGGCTGCTGTAAATTAGGAAGCCGGGTCGTTTGTTTAAAAACAGGGACACCGAGAAATAATTATCTTGATGGAGCCGCAGATGAGGTCTTTCGTGGATGGATGTGTTTGCCCTTGAGCATCAACATTTCAAGCAGCGCCATTAGTCCTCAAATACAATTTATTTGAAATTCATTAATAGTGAACTGAAAGGTTAAACAGCTACATACTGTATGTGTGAATAACACAATCCCTTGGCCCTGCATGACTAACCGAACGATGCAGCGCATTACCAAGACACCACTTTAGTATTCTGTTACATTTACAAAGATAACTTAAACATTTGAATGTTAAGAAAATGAATGTGAGCAGGTGAAGAACCGTTTTTCACCAAATCTCGCTCTTCTCGCCATCAACCTGAGGGCTTTGCCTTCAGGAACAACTAGAAGCAAAACTATCGCTGCCTTAAGGCATTTCTCTTGTGGAAGTTGTAAAGAAATATGACCGCAAAATCTCAAAGCTTCTGCCAATCTGAGTAATAATCTTGGCGTGTGTGTGTGTGTGTGTGTGTGTGCGTGTGTGTGTGTGTGTGTTCCCACGCGTTTGTACTGCATTAGCTTGCATCATAGGCACTCCACCTGAATACGTTTAAACATGCCTTGAGGATCGTTGCTCAGCATGCATATGTTCAAACATGTTCAAGGATGATTTAAACAATTGCGGCTATCAAAGATGGCGTTTTTTTTTTTGGACACTTGAGCAGCAAATTGGAGCATGCTGCCTTTCCTTTACCAGCAAGAACCATTTTAAATGTCTTATATTCAACATAGTGAAGAATATGAAAAGAATTGGAATCTGCCGCCATCCCTGTGTTGATTCATCCCATTGTCATAGTACTTCTATAAGTGGGCTACATCACTGAAACTGTGTCCAATTATGTTGTTTTATTTTATTTTAGTGTTATACTATACTATTATAATTCCATCACACTGTGTCACACCTCTCAAGAGAACTAAATGCTAATTTACTGGAAGCAGTGTTGAGCTTGTTGTTTTTGGTGTGTCTGAATCAAAAGAACTATAGCTGAGAAGAACCAAGACTCATACTGGATGTCTATACTACAGTGACCCTCCAGAAGCAGACAGGCACCGCCTCATCTCTCCAGCGCCCTGTTTCACGTCGCCCCTCTTGTTCGTCTTTCCCAGGGACACACAAGGTTGGTGCGGCGTTCGTTTCCCGGTTACGAGAAATGGGCCCCTCCCCCCCTGTGCTTTGTCACGATGATGGATGCGCTTCCCGTAACGACTGACCTCAGACGGCTGCGGCGTCACCCCACGTGAGCTCACATGTCCCCCCCCCCCTCGCGTAGTCCTTGAGTCATCACACGCGGCCGCAGCACGTGTCCCCGTCGTCGTCTTCTCGGGATGAGGAGGCACGCGGGAGCGGTGGTCCGTCACCGCTTCCCCGACCCTCGCGTCGTTGTGTTCCGTAGCTCCGCTCACGCCACGCCCTGCGTGCTGTGGCCACCGTGAGATCAAGGACTGGGTCCGCAGGTCGAGCCTGCGTGGCCCTCCGTCCTCGCCCCAAGGTTTAGGGGGGAATCACAGGGCATCGGAGACGGGTGAGCTAACACGTTTGGACCCGTTCTCATCTGAACCCGACGAGAGGTTGCTGGTATTTGTGGAAGAAAGACTATAAGTGCACTTTCCCAGCTGTTATATTTCCGATTGGAAGCTCGTTCAAGGCTGATTGCGTTCCTTTCTCGTGTCCTATGTGTACATGTGCAAACAGGCCTCATGCGTGTTCACACATAACAAGCGTTGTGACACAAAAAGATAGACAAAAGCCAGTGTGATGGGAGGACCCAGAAGAGGGCAGATCGATTGTAAGTTCCAGCATTCAGCTTCCACCTTTCATCCGGTATAGTCTGGAAAGATGGAAAACTTCATAAGCTGAACTGGTCGACATCTTTCTGATACTCTGTTGGAAAACATGAAAAACTCTTCCCCTTCATTTATTGTACTCCACATATCAAACCCCAGCTGGAACGGCCGCAACCTCCAGGGGACCACTAGTCATTTTTACCTCCAAACAGCCAGACCTATTCGGAAACGTCTACTTTCACGAACCACTTCGGTGTTTCAAATGTATCACCAGAGGCATGGGCTTGAGAGTCCCGTGTGCTGTTTAATTGGCTCAGTGTAATTAAGGCCCGTGGCCAGAGAGACTTGCGTAGGTTACACACACACACACACACACACACACACACACACACACACACACACACACACACACACACAGAGCATTGCTCCATCGCCCATCAAAAACCGTTTCCCCGGTGAGAAGGAAACGGTGAGTTGAAGGGGAATTAGCTGCTTCGAGCCTCCCTACTCATTGGTGATGTGGTTTTTAATTATTGCTCATCTGGACTTTGTTAGGGTTTCTGTCATAGTCTATGTGTTGTTTTTGTTATATTGCTTTCTTTGATACAATTTGTGTAAAAGCAAATCAAACATGTAATTGTGTAAGTAGGAATAGTGTAGGAAAATATGGGACTATTGAGAGATCTGTAATTGGATAAAAATGTTCTCGCTAAGGAAGTAGACTGCCAACAAAGTGCTAAAAGGGAACTGCATAAACGTGTTGAATTACACGTCAAAACGGTCTTCTATTAATTGGTCATTAATGTCACAAAGAAAATCGGATTCCGTAGAGATCAGACAAAGGGGACTTCAAATGTTCTTTATTATTCAAATAACTCAAAACACAACATCTAAAAAGCATAATTCGGTTTCACGCAAATCAAATCGGGTACAAACGGTAACAAATGTCAAATATACAAAGATGACCCTGTACAACGGTTGCACAGTGGAATCAAACAGCACATTATCAATAGACGATTTTAATGAGCAATTGCACTTGGATCAATTAATTATTCAGTACGAACGATCACGCATATATGCCCAAAAATAAATCTACAGTTTTAGGCAAAATGATCTCTTCTCTGGCAAAAAAACAACCTATGATACCATTAGTTTGAAACATCAACGCAGAAAGGGGGTGAATATACAATGGATGGTTTGTCGCTGTATGGCTATATCTCTGGCACCAACAGAAGCTTGAGTGCTCCGATCTGTTTGTTCGTGTGAAAGCAGTGCTCAGTGTGTGCAGGGAGAGACCTACATAGAATTACTCTGACGGGACTAGACCAATAAAAACATGTTAAAAACATGTTGTGATGGCCATGTGCTATAAAACACCCATACTAATACGCAACGCGCTGACTCACTCTCTTCAGCTCACTCTCTCTCGCTTTCTTTCTCTTTCTAGCTCACTTTCTGTCACTCACTGATTCTCTCTAGCTCACTTTCTCTCTTACTCGTTCACTTTCTCTAGCTCACTCTATCTTTCTCTCATTAATTCTCTCTTTCTCACTTTCTCTCTCTCAATCACTCATTCACTCGCTCTAGCTCACTTGCTCTCTTACACTCACACTCTCTCTTACGCTCATACACTCACACTCTCTCTTACGCTCATACACTCAATCTCTGCTCACTGCTCACATTCACTCCCTCTCACACATTCATTCTCTCCAGCTCACATTCCCTCTCACTCACCCTCTCACATCCCCCCCCCCTCCCCAAGGGAATTGAAGTCAGTCAGTCAGTCTCCACGGCCGGGACGTGATCCTGATTGGCTGCGCGTCCCCTGTCACTCGTCGTCTCGCTGTTGCTCAGGTAACGTGGACGCGTGGCCGAGCAGACACCCTCGGAAGTAGCCAATGAGGGACTGCGACAGCTGCTGCCGGCTCCGGGCCGACAAGAAGTGACCCTCGTCGGGATAAATCTGTCTCGGGGAGAAGGTCAATCAAAACGGGGAGCTGTCTGGAATGTGGAACGCGGCGGCGGCCCCGCGGATTGGCATTTAAGCCGAAGAGGCAACAGACAACCGGGAGACCCGCCGCCGCGAAAAGATTGCCATTGTTTCGGATACAGCGTCTGTTTCATAATGGAATGACAAAGCGTGTCACTGCCGTCAACCTGAGTGGTTGTCGCGACGACAACCCGTCGAATGGAACACAGCACGTTGACGGGGCGAGGGGATTACCTGCAGCGTGTAGTTGGCTCCGGTCTTTATGAAGTGTTTGATCAGCTCAGCGGAGTGTTGGAAGTGAACGTTGGCTGTGGGAAAGGAGAACAGGGAAAGGAGAACAGGCACAGGAGTGAGGACGGGCACAACGCCATCGCCTTCCAGGTAGAGTCTTTTACAGGCCCTGACTCCGAGGTCCCAGCACTTTACAGTTCAAAGAGCAGTGCACCAGGGACAGGAAGACAGATAAAAACGGAATATATAAAACCACGTTGTTTGACGTGTTTTTCACCCACCTGAAAAACTTTTTATTTTTTTATTTTGCCATGTAAAATGTTTTTTGCCCGTGTGTGTGCTCATACCGTCTGCTGTTCCGTGGGCGATGAACAGACTCTGGCCGTGTGGTCCTTTCAGGCTGGGCAAGACACTGGAAAACTGAGAGGAGAAAGACACACCGTTTACATGAGCAACATGGAACACAAATCCCAAAAAAACAACACCAAACTATAACCAACGGCCTGAACTCATCACATAAAGTATGTCTGGTTGTCCTTGGTTTGAGGCGAACAGCGTCTACCCTCTTTCCTTAAAGCCATAGCACAGTAATGGCCGGAGCCACACAAAGCACGCGTTCGTGTCCCATCGCCGGCATAAATAACGTCCTCCCAGGGTGGTGTGAGCCGCATCCCTGTGATTGTGCCTCGGTGAGGCGGCGATTCGCTTCTTTGCCCCGAGCGGCGTTTAAAAGCACATGGGGACTCGTACAGGAGGAGCCACCGAAATAGCTCCTGCGAGCCTTGTGGCCCACTTATTAACACCCCACTTCAATCTTAGATTCTCTCACTCACACACGCACAGAAACAAACACACACAGCCCCAAAGCAGGAAGCTGTTTAACTGCAACACTGGTTTCCCAAGGCTGACGCAGGTCTCTATCTCCCAAACAAACACAAACAAACACCAACGCAGGCCTCATTTGCCAAGGTGAGAGTTGGTGAATTATGTCCAATTGCTGACTCGTGTAACATCCTTGAGGTGTCGCATAGATGATGGCTAGCACCCCCAACCCCACACACAGACAATAAACCAATACTACAGCACCCCCCCCCCCCCGACTTACACACACACACACACGTACACACAACAAGCCACATAACAAACCAATAAACGTTAACGCCCACCAGGGGCCGCGGGCCCATCCACTCACGCACACAAGCACACCAGCTAGTTCCAACGTGCGCCGCGACCGGCTAGATTCCTCGCTGCTTTCCAATCTGGCGCAACATTCCGTTCAGTGGCGACAAGGCGATGAAGGACAGATGGAGGTCGGGTAAACAACTCACTTGGTATCTGCTGTGGCCCTTTGAGGGCAGGCCCAAATACCTCTCCGAAAACGCTGAGGCTGCAACGTCAAAAGACAAGAACAAAAAGAGTCGTCAGTGCGTGTGTGCGTGCCCCCTCCCCGCTGACACCCATCAACATGATATTCAAATCAATCGTGTTGTGTTTGGCGTGGTTTGTAAACAACACTCACATTCAACCTTTTGTTCATCAGCCAAATCCACAAAATATATTTCGGCTCTGTTAGGAACGGAAATACCCCCCTCTATCCACCCACGCACAATAAAAAAAAAAAAAACAAAAAAAAAAAACATAAAACGGGAATAAATACAAAGAAAAAAAGCCACACGATCACGGTCACCGCTGGCAACGGGGGGGGGGGGGGGGGGGGGGGGGGGGGCGGGCGCGCACCCTGCACGGAGCCGACCCCGCCGCCCGCCCGCCCGGCCCCACGCCCGCGCGGGCACGCCGCCCGC
>JAVQJS010024705.1:0-18341 GCA_036024795.1 Galaxias rostratus | reverse complement strand
ACCCCCCCCCCCCCCCACACACACACACACGCACACAGTAATGCAGTTACATAAGGGCATCATATGATGAAATTGCCTGCCAGCAACTGTCCAAAATATAACATGACAGATTATATCACAAGGCATGCATGTTAATTAACAGAATGGCTATTTAAATCACTGCATGTGTCCAGATATTTAGGTTCTAAGTTGGTACATAGTTAATTGTATAACTGTATTAGACATGGATTTCTTGGACAATGCATCTCCTAGATCAAGATTTACAAAGCCTGACATTAATTAATATATTACTTTTTATACAGTATCCACATTCAAGTGACATCTGACTTCAGTGTCTTCAAATCTGTGTCCAAGAAAGTCTCCCCATTTGAAATACACTGTTAGTCTATCTCTATGATGCCCCACCCATCCTCTGACCTTTAAAAGTAAAATAATAATTGGTTTACTTGTGCATTTCCTATGTCTAGATTTATATGTAACTTTAATAACAATTTCCAGGAGGCATGGAAACATGAAGACAAGGAGGTATTAGTATGTCTTAAGCGTTAAAAGCAGATTGAGTGGCTGTCATTTCACCAAGGGTTTGTCAAAATTGTGGCCTCCATATGCAACTTAAAAAGCGTGTTTTATGGTACACACTTTTTAAAATACCTTGAAAACCATAGCCGCCCTGTTTTGTATTATTTATAAAAAACAAACTTTTATTATTTTTCATGAGATTACTAAAATGACCGTCATCGTTTCTGAAATGATTTCTCTGTGGAAATCCTGATCAGTCAATCAGGATAGGGGAATTCATAAGGGAATAACATCCGGTTTTCAATGGACTTGGAGGTCACTTAATAGAATATTTTTTTCTTTAGGTTGGTCACAACTTTCTGAAATGTTCAGATGAAAATTAATAATGAAAAATAGCAATGCCTCTCAGCCAAGTGGCACAATTCATTATTTCTGCAATATTTCATATGTTGTACCATCTTGAATGCCACCAAAGGCTAATCCATCACAGTCATCAAATCATGTAATGTCATTCTAATCCAAATACATATTTGATTGAAAGCATTAACCACATCTCAGGACACTGACAAGATGGACCTCCAATGTCTTCCTGTTCTGCCTCTGTATGATATTTGGGGCAGGTGTAAGGAGTGTTAACAACAAAAACTGATATTCCACTGTGTGATTTTAGCTAATCTAAAATGTATGTGATATTGATAATCATGTCATCAATAATATCATGCCATGGGTTGTAACGGGTACACATGTCAACTTTGTCGAGGGGTTTAAAATGGGTATGCCTATCTGACTTCTGTAGGCTTAATTGTTTGGAGATAATAATAAAAAATATGCGAATGGCCTTAGTTATATGTATATTTCTGTTTATAAATGTATTCTAGTATTGTACTTAGTATGAACCATTGTACTGTAGTTGAAGTCAGTAAAATGTGTGGAAACTGTAGACTCTTCATTAAAGACAATCTTTCATGTCCAAAGAAGAATTTTTGTGTGAACTGTCGTGTCAGCAAAAGCCACATTGTGTTGCTTGACTTTAGGACTTTATTGACAAATAGTGTACTGTATAACAACATACCCACTGCTGTGTCTCTCTATGGGTTTGTGTGTGTGTGTATGTGTGTGTGTCACTGTGTGTGTTTGTGTTTGTTTTTCTATGTGTATGTAAAGGACACGTAATACAAAAAAAGTCATGGTGAAATACTAACAAAAAGTGTGATGAGTGGCATGGCGTGGTTGCAGTAAAAAATAAGTTGAGGTGACAATGACCTTGTTTCAATTGGATCCGGTACATCTAGATTGATCTGTAGACAATGAAGTGAAAACACTAAGTCAAAATGTAATGATCAAAACACGTAAAAGTCATCTTTATTTCCTGAAAGCTCAAGAGACATCAAAGGATAGAAATCGAAGAATAGATGTCCAGTCTGGTTTGTTGTCAACACGTTTCTGGCCAAGTAGAGTTGTCCCTCGTCTCAACCTTGATGGGAATTGAGAGCATACAGAATCCTATGTTAACCCATTTACTTCTTGTTCATTATGAGTGGTGATTTACATTCTGTGTACCGTGCGTACAGCGGCTGCGTGGCCTTGTTGATGTCCATCTCCATTAGCAGGGGGATGGAGGGCACAGTGATTGGGCTGACTGGCATCTTTGTTCCCAGGGGCATGTTGCTGGAGGTCATGTTACATGTCCACAGTGAGTGCAAATGATCTGTCAATCAAGGGATTTGTTAAAAATCAAGGACAAAATTGGCTGACATCAAAAAATAAGACTTCTGCAATGTTGTCGTTATGACTCCGAATTAACTGAATATTTTGAAACAGGTTCTTAACTTTTTCCAAAAGTTGTCAAAAATTATTGTATTATTATAATTTTTTGTTCAATTCAGCAAAGTCTATTTTATTAAAAATGTATAAATTCTCACTTATCCCCTGCCAGAAGCCAAAAATCAGAGTCAGGCATATCTGTGAAGGCAAGACACTGCTTTGTTTGGTGAGTGTGGGGCCTCCGCCGTCTGCAAGGTTGTTAGACTAATGTGCTAGACATGGATTGTCCATAAGGTACATCCGGTTTGGGCATAGGGATTTTGTGTACCTGGGACCAGAGCATCCTAGGCCGCAGATCAATTATTGACTTTGTGGGCGTACCATCAGACCTGAGGCTGTATGTCTTGGACACTTGGGTAAAGAGAGGAGCAGAGCTATCAACTGTTCACCAGCTGTGATGAGTTGGATCAGATGGTGGGGGAGGCTGCCGGATAGTCCATGTAAACCCAAACTCCTGAAGCAGCAGACGGCTATTGGGCAGCCCAAAGGTAGGTCAAAGAAGCAAAAACCCTGTTGTGGGAGGAGTTTGGGGAGGCTATGGAGAAGGACCTTCGGTTGGCCTCAAGAAAGTTCAGGCAAACCGTTGGACATCTCAGAAAGAAAAAGCAGGGATTGGCCCGGGCTCTTTTGCGCAAGGGAGGGCAACTGAAGATGCTGAAGGCTCCGGACATTGTTGGGCTGTCTTGGCTGACACACATTTTCTGTGTCGTGTGGAGGTAGGGGACAATGCAATTGTAATGGTTGACTGGGGTAGTGGTTCCCATTTTTAAAAAAGGGGACTGGAGGATGTGCTCCAATTATTGGTGTATCACGCTTCGCAGCCCACTGGGGAAAGCTTTTACCAGCGTGTTGGAAAGAATACGCCTAATACTACGACCCATGGTCAAACCTCAAATTTAGAAGCAGCAATGCGGTGTCCGTCCTGGTCTTGAAACAGTGGACCAACTCCAACTTTCCCTTGTGGGGTTGTTTTGGAGGGCACGGGAGTTTCCCATTCCAGTCTAAATGTGTTTTGTGGACTTGAAGAAGGCCTAAGTACTGTGGGAGTATGGGGTACCGAGGACCTTGCTACGAGCCTTCTGGTTCCTATTCAACCCGAGTGAGAGTTGGGTCCGGTAACTCTGCACAAAGCAAAATACATTCTCAACGGGTGTTGGAGTCTGTCAGGGCTGCCCCTTGTCACTGGATCTGTTTTTTATCATCAAGGACAGAATCTTAAGGCGTAGCCAGGCGTAGGAGTGTGACTAATTTGGAGACCTTAGAATTGCTTCTCTGCGTTTTGCAGATGATGTGGTTTTGTTGGCGTCTTTAGACTGTGACTGTCAGTGAGACTGTGAGTTTCTACCTCAAGCGAGGGAGTTCAAATATCTTGGGTTCTTGTTCACAAGTGAGGGAAAAATTGAGATTGGTGCAGCATAATCAGTAATGCAGACGTTGTGCCGTTGTGGTGAGGGCGTTCCTGTTCCATGATGGAGGAGGTGCTGGAACAATTGTCAACGTATAGCATGAGGCCTTTTCGCAAATACATCTGTGAGTAAGGTAATCACAACTGATCCTGAAATTCCAAGCCCTTTGTAGTGATTGATGTTAGTTGTGGATCCAGTGTAGATCCTGTCATGTCACGCTTGTAACCACTGACAACGTCACAAACAGATTGACCCCAAAACTGTGCATTTGCATGTACGTATGCCAAAACGCCGGTCTTCCCTCCCACTTCATTCAGGATTCATCCTCACAAAGATTCAGGGGATCATTGACATTTGCTCTTGCACTGGAAACAAAGTGAAGGCAATGAAGGAGAATAAAAAAGCAGTCCTAGGAGAATAAAGAGGTAAAGAATGGGGTCATGTGCTCCATTAGTCACAGAGGGAGCTCCTCCTCACAATTTCCATCAACAGGACAGCCACCAGGAATGAGTACATCTCACATGTAGTGGTAGGAACCCATTTTGCCAGCTTCCCCTTCACTCCTGGCAGTGTCTTATCCAGATGCACTGATGTATAGAGATTGGTTTCTACCACTTTGTTCTCAACAGGTTTTCTCTGATCTGAACAGTTGTGAGAGACATGTGCAAGGCCATATGTTATACAGATGTATGAGAGAATGGAAGGCATTACAAAAAATCCAAAGGTGGAGGCAGAGAGTCAAAGAAAGAATTGTTTCCATGTTTCCGTCTGTAGATGGGTTTGGAGTCTCTGCAGGGCTCCTACCTCAAGTGACATGTGTAATTGTTGCCCATTTGGAGTTACTTGAGGGTCAATTTAGAAACCACTTATCTTATGCTGACCCCTGGCTGAGGGACAAGATATGGATACAGCTTCCATTCAAAGACAAGTAATCAAATGTTGCATGCTTGACAGTAGTGGAGGAGGATCAGTTCATAGAACTATCCACTGACAGTGCATACAGAAACATGCATGAAACAAGACCATTCATCTAGTTCTGGATCTCTTTTCTGAAAGACTTCCTGCAATTGACAGCAAAAGCAATGATTGACCCCTTAGCTTTTGCGACATGTCTTTGCAGATGTGAGACTCTCTCACCTACCTGGAAAACAAATACAGGTCAAGACTGCAGCTTCAGGCTGATGTGGCCCTCTGCCAAGCTGATAGACAAGCTGTGTGCTACTCACCAGTGTAAGACATCTCACTAAGCCTCAGTGATATGAGTACGTGCCATTCACAGACATGTGAATGGCATATGTCTATATACATTTTTGTCCAGAAATGTTTCAGATTCAGTTAGTTTTTATGTGTATAGTTTTTTTGTCCCTTTCCCCTTGTTGTCAGTTCTTCTTTGGATCTACTGTGTCAAGCCCTCCCAAAAGGTTTTCTAGATTAAGAGAAAGAGTTGACCTGTTGTCAACTTTTATGAAACATATTTTTACCTTGGTTTGGCCTCTGAATTTGTTTGCCAACTATTTTTGCATATTCTGTGAATGATACTTCATGTAGACTATTGGACCACGTCTCTTGTCCCCTCCCTTTTGAATTTCATGCCTAGCAGCTAATTGTTTACCTGTGTACCCAACCTTTCTGCATTTTTTTAACTATAGGCCCCCTTACATCATGGAAGGTCCAATTTCACATTCAACACAGCCTAATTTTAAACACTATGTAGTAGGGGTCCCTGCTCTGTCTTTCTGTCAGCCTGGGGGTCCCTGGCCTAAGAATTTTTGAAAACCCCTTTTCTAGATCTTTCATCGAATGCCTTGACCATTAAATTGAATGAGAGCTCAATATGATGATTGACAATTTGATCAATCAATGATATGAATTTGTAGTCAGTTGGGGCGTATTCGCTACGTTTAACTTAAATTAGCTCCAGATGATGATGGTAATGATATCGTTGCAGATTTATTAACAGAGCCCTTTTCAAGATGGCATTTCAATTTTAAGAATAACAGTGAATATACCGCCCAACTCAGCACGGTGGCGCAGTGGTTTGCACTGTTGCTTCACAGTAAGAATTGTCCTGTGTTTAATCTCCACCTGAGGCCCTTTCTGTGTGGAGTTTGCATGTTCTCCCTGTGTTAGCGTGGGTTTCCTCTCACAGTCCAAAAACATGTAGGTCAATTGATGACTCTCAATTGTGAATGTGTGTGTGAGTTGTTGTATGTCTATGCGTTAGCCCTGCGATGGACTGGCGACCTGTCTAGGGTGTGCGACGCCTCTCACCAGAAGTCTGCTGGGATAGGCTCCAGTCCCCCTGCGACCCTGCATAGAATAAGTGTTACTGCTTGGAGCCTATCCCAGCTGACTTCGGGCGAGAGGCAGGGTACACCCGGGACAGATCGCCAATCTATCGCAGGGCTAACATAGACAAACAACAAAAATTATAATCTTTTTAAATAGAGTTCCATGTCTCATCCTCTCCTTCTTTGTGAGCTTAAGCAAAGTGCTTCTTAAATGATTTACTTTTCAAGTATCTGTAAACAGAAGCACGCTCAATTGTCAATTTTCAATATGCCTTATACCATTATTTCAAATATAATGATGAGAGAATGAGATGTATAAATATATATCATGTGACATATATATTTAATGTTCCCAGAGATAGTACAATGTGCTACCAGAATACATTTTTGAGCCAATGGAATAGCGAATTCTGTATCTCTACCCAGAATTTAAATAGAACAGTTGCCTATAAATGCTTTAATAATATGTTGGCTGGTTGTATAAGGGCCGATCGAGAACTAATTCCCGGCTGCGTTTTGTTAACAGTCCGCCCCTGCCTGACTGCGACGCTGGTCAATGCGATCTGACACAAGTACGCACACGTGCAACAGCCAGTTTTTACAGTACGACAGTGTTGTTGAGAAACGGTCCCTCTTACGGGCCCACGCATGTGTTTGGCGTCTTGTCTATGGGAATATCACATATGTGTAGCCTACAATATAGAACAGAGTAATTAATTTTTCACGAAAACCTAGCCTGTAATCTAAAACCTCCGCATTGGACTTTTACAGACAAATCCCTGTCTGCAATCTTGACTCAACAGGGTGAAAATATGTTGAGCGTCGGTCAAGGTAAAATAACCACGCGTTACACATATGTCAAAACAACTGTTCTCCGTATGTGAATTTCGTAAGAATTGAATTATCACAGATTCTTAAGTGATTCAAATGTCCAACTTATATCTAAAAGCTTTGAATATCTGAACAAGGACTTAGTTAAGCGTCTTCCATTGTTTTTGACATTGCATTAAATTCTAGGATTGTAAATGGCATACTGTGTACATCTGCTGCTAGAGTTCTAATCGTTTACTCCTAACAAGTGATGAAAAATGTTATGTGGTTTTCTCACTTTATAGTTAATGTATTATTTATAAGCTCCCCATCTTGAATTTTAATAATTTTAATAACAGGTCAAGCAACAACAATTCAATAAAAGTGAAACATCCCAGAAAGGCAATAATGATCTATTAACCAGGAGACAGATATACTTGCTTTAGTTGTAGATGTCATATTTATGTGCATTATTATTGCATATGTACATCGGTGAAGTGTAAGAATGTTACATTTAGAAATACATTTTATCCCAGTGAGCACAAGCCGTAATTTCAAAGTAAAAAGCAAAAACACAAATATGCCCCTAATTGAAAAAAAAACTCCTATATTCTACAATAGCTTTTACATATTTATATATCAGGGAAACACACATCACACAACTCAAGCCGTCCCAGGCCAGCTGTTGTTGCCTGTCTGCAAGGCAGGCCTTGGCCACCTCCAGGGCTTCTGAGGGTGCTGCTCTGTCTCTTCTTTACGTCAGGTTATAAATAAAAGAGTGTGGGGATTTGGACACTGCTAAATTGAACCAAACTGAACCAAATTATTGTGTATATAATTGGCTGTGCTTGCTTGGTTGGTCTGTCATTAAAGTTGTGTTTGAAACGCATTTTACATTTGAATAATCGGTGCAGTTTGGTAACAGGATAGATCCATATAAAAATGGCACATTACAAGGTATTTTATCAAAGTCGTGTGGGTCAGCGTAATTAGTTACTGAAAATGAATCCTTTATTAACATTCAATGCAAGGGCTTCAAACTAAACCAAAAAAAAGGCCATCGATACACCTTGACAAACACACCACACACACACACACACACACACACATACACACACACACACACACACACACATATATATACAGTATATATATACAGCCACACACACACACACACACACAAACACACACACACACACACACACACACTCACACACACACACACACACACACACACACACACACACACACACACACACACACACTGCATTTGTTTTAAAAGCAAAATAAAGGAGACAATATGTTTCTAGAATAGTTGTTTGTCAAATCCCAAACGACTTTGAGAAGATGGAACAGCACTGTGATTTACGATGCCAAAGGTCAGTTTGGGGTCATGGGCTTGTAGAGCCAATCAGGCTAAAATAGACACTACTCACTGTCTCGCTAGGGGTTCCATGCACCTGTCATCGTGAAGCAAATAGATATTATGGGACCTAAGAGGGAAGACTCACTGGTCCAGTCCATTCGTCCAAATTCATTGTATCTTTCCCAATTTTATTTTTAAATTCTAAGGGCCAATACATCATCGAGGAATGTATTCATCATTTCCATTATCATCTCACCTTCATTGAACTACTAAGGATTGCTTAGCCATACATTGAAATATGGTTAGGAGATTTGTCATTCGTATCAAAGCAATTTTCTTTATTCCTACTGAGTTGCAGATGTGCATGTCAAAAGACATTGTTGAGGTGTGTCTCATCCGCTAACCCTCGACAGAGCCACACATCCATTCCAATATTATTCACCACTTTTCATGCATTATCCCAGTTTCCCCTTTCAGCACCAGGAGCAACATAAATTGTTGATTAAAAAAAGGTGCTTCCAGCAATGATTTCTACTTTACTGAATGAGAATGAGGTGTTAGTTACCTGAAACTAGACCAGAGACCATGCATGCCTTGCATTCAGAGAATGTTACTGACAGAAATAGAAGCCTAAGCTCTAAGGTTGGATTGTTTCAACAGCCGTCTGCATTAACACTTCTAAACAGACTCGTTTTAAAATTGATAGGTTTGAGGTTTTTTTTTTCTTCAATAAATTTAAACCAGTGGGCCTTAGCAGACCGATCATCTGTATAGATAACTGTATGTAACAGGCAGATGTATCTGCACTGATATTTGGTTATATGATAGACATAGAGACTCAATGTACTTTCGGTGTATTCCACAGCAATTGCAGCCATTGTAGAATAAATCAGATCTACATTTAAATAGTCATCATACTCTCTGTGCACCATCACACCACATGTAGCTGGAACCATATGATTGACAATGATGATGATGAATTTAACCAGACAAGGGTCAGCTGTGTTAAACATTTGCTCCAGATCGGTAAAACCTATATTTTTGCACAATGAACCAAATAAACTGAACGCAATTAAGATATAAAACAACAACTGAATCAAACACTATTGTACAACTTGAAAATAAGCACTTGTAGTCCAATAGGCAATTACTACATTATTACTAATTTGCAGTATCCCGTAGGTGTCGCAGGGAGGTCATAATTTTGTATCCATGTCTGAGAACGCTTCAGCATTATTGGGTACCCTCCTTGAACCCTTGTCAGACTTATCTCTATGATTCACGTATACAAAAGGCAACTGCAGAGACAAGGAAACAAATCATGTCGTGTAAGGTATGAGGGTGATATCAAGATTTAACTGTGTTGTCTATTGAAATTATTATGTGATAATGTTGTGAGATTCACTTATATAGAAAAAAAGGCAACAGAGCAAGTCCAAAGAAAGTGGTGTAGTAGTGTCCTTTGGCTAGGACGTGCTGGCTCTGCTAAGTCGTATTAGCATGAACATGGCTGTGACAGCATGTGGCTAGCTGTGTGGCTAGTAGGTAGAGCCAGTCAGGACATCGAGAGGAGCAGTGTTCAATAAGGACAAACACCTCAGAAGAACATAAATGTTTCCCCCAGGGTTGTGCCCTGCAGCTGTGTGCAGTTGTATTTCACATGACAAAGTTAGTTTGCTGTTGGCAGCACAGAAACTCACTGTTAATTTAAAGCCGGTGTACAATTAGAATTATAGTTCTAAACTGGTTGTTGATTCCGAAAAAGGTCTACATGTGCAAAATTCTATAGTCTCTGTTCAGAGCACAATTGGCAGGAGGCTTCAGGAAAGGATTGGGCCCAATCATAGATTATTACTAGAAACAAAGAAGAACTAGATATACATTTAAACCTACGCTAGAAACTAAAAAAGTAAACATCAGAAACAGTAGTCATTTAATGCTCCAACAATTGATGATCATAATAATAATCATATTGATAGTAATTATTGCACTTTTCAAGGCGCCCAAAGCAGTTTCCACCACAGGGGGACTCCCAGTATGAGTGTTACACTGCCTCAGACCAGAGGGTGGTGACCCCTGCAGGTCAATCAGCATCGAAGTGCTGACCATGACCAAACCTGCTTAGTCTTAGAGGCAAGCCAGAGATGAGGTGGGTGCAACTGCTTACAATAGGACAAACAGGATCTTTACTTGAAAACGAACAAGGCTCTGCAGTGCTTCTACAACTCCCTTTGTCGATTTTAGCCACGCAACTAATAGCCAGACCCAGACAAAAATGTATTAAAGTTAATGAATAAACTTTACAAAAAAAGAGATGATCCAATGTCTGTGCTAAAGTACATTCTGTCTGTTACAGTACTTTTCCTTGTTTATGCATGAATTTAATCAGTCCATAAATTACTGTAATACTTCTGCAACCATGTCTTTAGGGGTTACAGCTGGCTGGAGTTGGTGATGGCCCAAATGCAGATAAACATAAAATAGGCCTAGACTGGTCAAGACCTAATCAAAACTAAAGGAAGGAACACGGGAGACAGACCACTGACGCACTGACAACCGTTCCAACAGGAGGCTTTACTGAGCAAAGGTGGCACAGCAACACGTGTGCAGTGAATAATGACAGAGCATAGCACAAAGGAAAACAGGAACTTAAATACACCGGCAATAGCAGGCCGAAACTATGAAATGAACTACCACAAGGTATGAGACAAGATACAGGGGAAAATCGTAATCAAAGGCCACTTATGTCCAAGAGTCTTTCAGAGGGTATATAGCCTTCTGCTGGGCAGAACACTGCAGGACTGTGACTCGATAGCTGTGTTTCAATTGTAGCTCAACTTCCCCTCATTCACTTACCCTCAGCCCTTAGTATGAAGTAACAGCATACATCGTAAGGGAAAATGGTCTGGGGGTTTAAATGGAGCAAACCCGCCTTTGTGCACTTTAGGCACAAACAGGCATTGATCAACTGCCAGTTGTTAGCTGGGCGCTATGGTGTTTTTTCACAATCATCAGAAATACCTGCATACTCATTTAAATTAAGCTTGTTCAGTCAGCTGTGTCAGTTTCTGTTCAATTGAAATTTTAAAAAATTATCTTCGCAATATATATATATATCATGATATTTTTTTTTTTACTGGGTTTATAACACCTTCCTCCATTTAATACTTTTCTCCTTTGGTGGTGAGCAACTGGAGATTTACATGCATTACTGCCACCTAACCATTAATGTTGTGCAAACCCACACCCAAAATGAATTGTGGGTGATATAAACCTCTGGAGTGATCATCATTGTTCACTTGCTCCCTCAGCCCTCTGAGGGACAATCTCAACAAGTTCACATAAGATTTTTAGACTAATGGAATGACACTTAGGATGGCAACAGGGATTCCCTCAGGGCAAGTGCAGAGGGGAAGTCAAGGAGGGCATGTTGAATGGCAGTTGAAAGGCAGCATAGATGTAAATTTTCTTAAAATGTGGAAGCATGCCTGGCGGTCAACATTTTAAGAGATGTAGATGTCTGGTGCTGTGTACCAAGACAAGAGTTGATCAGCTGTTAAAAAGAGAAAGATTAGCAATCAAAGAGAGAGTGAACGAGTGGGCACTGATAAAGGACGACCAAAAAAACGAACAAGGAGCGAGGTCTATAGACAAATGGCATCTATTTGCAAATTTAATTGAACTGGCCATTTATACTGATAGATATTGCAACAAATACCTTACCAGAATAATTTTTTCTGAAGACACTTTCTGATATGGCCCAATTCACTGAAATGAACACCAGGTTCTAAAATAATAAAACAAATAATAAGAGTCCATCAAAATAATTTCTTTTTTTTCAAAATTATTCTTTTGAAGGATTCTTGCCTTTGCCCAGATAATTATTCATATTCAATTGTGAAATATGGTATAAGACAATTTCTTCAAAGATCTTCAATGTTGTCACAAACAATTGAAGATTTAAAAAGTAGAGCAATTTATATTGTCAATCTCCATGTTTTTTTAGCTACATGAGTATACTTTAACCTGCTACTCTGGCCTTCACTTGGCTAAATAAAGTAGGAACTAAAAGTGGATCATGGGCCAGGGTGGAGGTCACAGAGAACGTGAAACTATAAACCTGACCTCCCCTCGTGCTCAACACCACGCACACTGTTTATAGGGATGTTTGCTGCTGTCTATGCACTAAATGGAAAAGAAGAGACACCGTCTGTCCTTGATTGGCCATTTTCAACAGTACGTTTGAAGTCATTGTTTGTGGTGCATTTGACTGGAAAAGCATTCATGTAAATATTCATCAAACTATGGTATCCCATCTCGATGTTGCCAACTTGATGGATGATGCTCATGTGTGTTTAAGTGATGAAATCTTTTTGACATTGCCTTTTTTGAAAGACCTTTCTGATCCCTTATCTATTATTCTTCCTCGCTAGTTCTATCCAGAGCCTTCTATCAGCCTTCCACCCACCATTTGAGGCCATCGCCCCACTGCCCTCAACCAGCTCTCCTGATTCCAGTGTGAGTCAGCATCATATGTGTATTATTCACTTTCATGTAATTTCAATCAATAAAATAATGATGCATTGATTTATGTAAAAACAGGTATTTTTCACTAAAATAAACACAGATGTATAATTGTATTATTATCACACCCAAAATTAAATTGTCTGTCAGCCTAAAGTAGCTTGATTTGCACATTTTAGGCTTCAGCCTCTGCGACGAAGACAAGCTTTAGAAGTTGAAGCAGCCATTGTTCTCTACATTTCCTACCCCAGTATCTTCACCTCTGATTGACTTCGAGAGATCAACCAGGGACTACGCGGTACACCTGTCTGCCAGTGCAACTTGTCACTGATAAAATCATAGTGAGGTTACCATGGGGACAGGTGGTGCTGCCTGAGCTTGTTGACAGACCACACAGGACTAGTATGGCCTCTAGTCCTTCACCAAATCTTCATCTTCCTACCTCTAGTCCTCTAACTTCACCCTGTGAGGTTCCTCCATTTCCAAATAATTATCCATCCAAACTTCGGCCACCTCCTGCACTGTCTGTGGAAACCAGGATAAACCCTGCAAAGCACGGCATTGTGGTTTCTCTGTGTCTTGTGGATTCTAGCACCTCAATCCCTGCCGGACTTGCAAAAGTTGATCAGGCAGGGACCCAGCCTAAAACCATTGGTTGGGTTTCTCCTAATACCTGGGATAGCCGGAATGCAAGTCGGCCAACTGATTCAAAGAACCAGGCTGGCGATTTACACAATAGTAAGAGTAAAGGTGTTTTTGAACCACAATGTCTCGGTGGAGCAGCTGACAAATCAACAACTGAAACTAGAGAAGAGCGAGGTGCAGGTACAAGTACATGTCTAGCTACTTGTAAAGGTAACATTCAGTCAACAGACATAGGTAACATTAATGTGGATGTTAAAGGGGAGTACATGATTCTATTGGACTTCTTGAATGAGAAGAATGTTACGACAAACACTGGTGAAGTACCAGTCCACGTCCAAATGCTACCTCGCCCACCAATGTCACGGTTAGCCCCACCAAAACAACAAATAGAAGAAAATACCATTCGACTTAAACCACAATCGAATTCAGATTCACTTTCGCAATTGCATCCCATAGTGGTGCCCGCCATGGTAGTTCTGCCTAACATTTTAAAAGCATCACCATCAGTTCACCCACCTTCAGCCCTTGTCCAGAAACATGGGCCCACCAACCACAGAGAAACCCATCTAGGTGTTCGCATGGTGCACTTTTCTGAAGAGCCATGCAGCCCCTTCATGAAGAGGGGACAAGGTGCCAAGGCCTCCAGAGCTCAGGAACTGAGTTGCTGCTACAGAGAGTCCTACCAGGCTGCTCTTCAAAACCCGGTTGACTTTGGGGGAGGGAGAGAAAATGAAAGGGAAAGTACATTAGCCGCCGTTGCGGAGGGTGGGGGGCACCTGGATTCCATACAGGATGAAGGGATAGAACCATGTTGTGTTGCCCTTGGAACCGTATGCGATTCTATGGAACGTGACAAAAACCCTAGCCCTGCAAAGATTCGAAATGATGGTGAAACTAATGCATTTCCCTGTTGGAAATCTACGGCAGCGAGCAGTGTTTCATATGATGGTTCTCTGGATTTTAACATGTGTCAACCCCTTGACGTTTTAAATGGTGTAAATATCACAAATGAAGGGGCAGGGATACATATACAGACAAACAAACAACAAACCAAGTGTCCTTGGATATTGCCCACCATGATGGGTGGTCATACAGAAACAAGTGATTCTGACCTCCACAAGTCTTTTGAAACTATTGAAGATCCTAAGTGGACACACATAAACACTAACAAGCCCAAAGTGGATTTACCAACTGTGACTCTCTCTACTTTTCCCAATACAAATATTAGTAAATCCTATGGAGTTGTATCGAGTCCATGTGTTTTCACTACAGAGAGTGATAAGAGGTGTCCCTCTTCTCTCTCAAACATTGTAGTGGACACATCAGAGAAGTGTGAGGTGGTTGTGCATGGAAAGACCAATACAAAAATAGGCAGCACTGGCTCCAATAAAGAGTTGGTCCCAAAGTTGCATGTGGTGAAATGTAAAAACACCACTGCCTTCGGACTGGTCTCACCCAAGATCATCAGGAGGAGGATACCTAGTAAAGGTATGGATTAAACTGTTCTGCTGGATTCGATTCCAAAAAGCAACAGTAAGTTGTTGCTTTAGAATTTGATTAGAAGCCCCTAAAATATTGTTGTTGTAGATTGTTTAAGATTTTACTGTAAAGTGAACTAGAGTAAACGATGGGTAAGGGTGTGTTTGTGAATGGTTGTCCACAACTAATATCTTAGTACCCTTAGCTACGGATTCAAGATGTGACACACTTATCTTTAGATGACACCCAGTTTGGTAAAGATGATTTACCAAATAGAAATAGACTGCAACCTGAGGCACAGTCCCAGTCACCTCTAGAGAAGACCTCTCAGCACAGCTCTTTGCTATCCAGACCTGATCATCTGCCACTAGACTCTTCAGGCCTTAGCGACTCCGCCCTCCACTTTGGAAACATCTGCCTGACAGGTATAAAGATTGACTCATAGGTAGACAACGAATATAAGGTTAATTTTTGTAAACCTTGCTTTATTTTGTTAAAATGGAATGCATTATATAGTTGTTAAAGTTTTTGCAGAAGCATATCCACTATTTAAACAAACTACTCCTCCACAGTCAAATCATATCCTCTGACTTAGTGCCTCATTGCCCACAGGAGGCAGAGACAAGACTGGCAGGGCTGTTGTGGAGGTCTACGGAGACCACCCTGGATGGATGTCTCCTCATGTCAGCAGTTTGGAGCTCTACCATGTGCTGCTCTACTTTCACCTAATCATCAGGTTTGTTAACTTATGTTACATGATAATAATTCTAATACCAAACAATTGAACACATGTTATGCTATCTTTCAGGGACTGATTATGGATTTGTCTATTTTGAGAGCTTTTGTATTTGCGTACAAAACGTATTCTAATGGTTTGAATTTTGAAATAATTTAATTATAGGTATTTCATATGTTAATTGGTGGCCCTAAATTCCCATCATTTCTAGGAGAGAGGTCAGGGAACTTGGAATGACAGTTGTTGTCGATGCTCGGAAGAATCTACCTGCTTCAAAGTTTTACAGATGTTTTTTGATGCTTCAGGTAAGAAGACCACTGGGCTCACAAGAACACTAGACGGTGGTAATTAGAACAGTCTCCATAATCATCCATAAACATTAAATTGAGCAGCAGTTGGCTTAGATGTAACGTTCCACTCACTGTTGGAATTGCAGAAGGAAACTCCCCATGCAGTTCACAGTGTCCTGGTGCTAGTGGATAAAGAGCGCAGTCACAAAGCTGAGAGACGTTTTGGGATACAGGTCAGACTTAACTCTATATGACGGACAATTCCATTTGCTATCAATTTAAATTGATCCTCAACTGGGTGGATGCCTTTATTGCTATTGATTGATATTAATGTGGCTCCCAACAAACACTACTTTGTTTGAAAACAGACAGATTTTGTGACCTCGCTGAAGGCCTTGTACAAGAAGGTGGAGGTGAATCAACTTACCTCTTACCTGGAGGGTTCCCTTCCATATAGCCACCGTGATTGGCTAGAACTGCACCAGGTAGGGAAAAATATCACTTCTAATGTATTTGCCTGTTTGATTACACCAAAAAGTACTTACACTTACACACTTGTAGTTCTGTACCAGCAACTATAAATCATTATAAAAATAACGTATTTTACCTGATTACTATGCTGTCCTCTGTTTTAGAAACTACATCCCTTTGTGTCAGATCTTTACAAGGCCTCTGGTCTGCTCCTTGTAGCTGTCAGAAAGTTGGAAAATATCCAGAAGAAGGACAATGTAAAAGCACTGCGCCAATGTTTTCTAACACAATTAACACTCAAATTGCATGGAATTGTAGATGTTGGATATTAAATGGGAATGCCTTCTCAATTTCCTTTCAATATATCTGTTTCTGATAGGATAATCCACAGTGCCTTGCTGACCATAAAACACTGATAAGGACTGTTTTGGACGACAGTCGATTGGTTGGCTTGCAAAGAGAGGGCGGGGCCATCCTGGCCCTGCTAAGGAGAGAGAGTGATCTCAGATACCCAGACCACGAAGGCTATAGGTGAACATGACAGGGCATGTAACTGTAGTGCATGTAACTGTAAAAGAGTAACAACAGACATATCTTGCAAGTTGGGAATGATAAATCAGACTGCAATAGCCAAATTATTTTATTGACAGCTGTGCTTAGAGGATGTGTAATGTAGGATGCACTTCCAATTTAAATATGCAAATTTAGGGGAAGATTTACATACTTTTTTACATACGTTATTTTACGTACATCATTCCGTACAAACATTTAGTACGCCAGGCAGAACACAGAGGATACAGAAGTATCTAATTCAAAAGTACTCAAGAAAAACTGATAGTGTAACTAAAGTAAAAAATTCTCAAAGTGTAGAGAATGGGATTTTCCCCAAATGGACATAAAATGTTCCCCAGCATCATCAACTTCATTGAGACCAGCAAATCAGTTGTGCTGAACTTTGATCTTTTTGAGCATAGCTGTGACTTGTTGTTTAGTTTTGTTTTCAATTGGGTGCAATTGAATTGGGTCTATTCAGTTGGGTCCCAATGGGCTCAGGGTGGAGTTCTACAGCTTTTTCTTGGCTGGCCTGAGTCTTCTTCCTGCTCGGTTGACTGCTGCCATTCTTTCCGGAGGTTTCCCCTATGCAAGCAAAAGCATCAACTGGATTACATCCGCTTTTAATGTAAACAAAAAAGCTGACTAGGATCTCTCCCTTATAGATGTTGTACATAGAGAGCAACATGTGATCAGTCTCTCCTTGCACATCTCCTATATTATTTAGTTCCCAATATTCCATTGACACCCCCATGACCTAGCGTCAAAATTTGCCTAAAACGTGTGCTAAACTGTTAGTAAACTACCCCTTCGTGTATTAACCATCCTATTGCCACTTCCCTCCCTGTTAAGGGATGCTTTGGACTCGGTGACAAACCTGTACAACCATGTAGAGGAGCAAGCCCATGAACTGATAAAGAGGTCCAACCTGTCACTAGAGCGCCTGGAGTACTTGCTGCAAATCAAGGAGATGGATGGACAGTTTGCACATGTAGGATACTGTAGAATGTCAAGCATTTTTATGTATTGTGTCCATAGTGGCTAGTTTTCTTGTGTTTATTCTGTTATGATAGACATACTGTAAAACGTTATAGTACCTACCACCTTTCCTGCTTTTTTTGCTGCAGATCCAGGAATGGTTTGATGAACAGGGAGAAAGACAACTACTGGAGGTAGATTCAGTGGAGGACCGTAGAGACAGATTGGAGCAGACTCTCCTCAAGTTCACTGTCTTTCTCATAGAAGCTAACGTAAGACTATTTACACATACAGTATATCTCCCTTTTATATATCTATCTTCCACTTTCTATCTTTCTATCTTTTTTTCTTTCTTTCTGTCTGTCTGTCTGTCTGTCTGTCTGTCTGTCTGTCTGTCTGTCTGTCTGTCTGTCTGTCTGTCTGTCTGTCTGTCTGTCTGTCGAACTTTCT
>JAVQJS010024699.1:0-15170 GCA_036024795.1 Galaxias rostratus | reverse complement strand
GTCCATATGGTGAGGCCTCTGTCCCACGGCGGGCTCTCACCTTCACACTCCCTCCTGCCTTCTGCTGCCCCTCTCACTGGACTCGTCTTCCTCCAGGCTACCCGTTTTGTTCCTTCCTTCCACTGTTTGACTTTCTGAGACGCTCCCTTGTACTCTGCTTGTCTCTGTTTCTCTCTCTCTTTCTCTTCTCCCCCTCTGCTACCAGTTGTTCTCTTCCCTTTGTGGTATTTATTCCGACAGCCGGCAGTGGCGTGTCATCCTCTAATGTCGGGCTGTTCCCTAAGGCCAGGCCTTCCGACCACTGATCCCAACTTGTCCCAGTGATCTGTCGGAGCCGAAGCAGAGAGCGTCCGGCCCCAGAGCCCACGCTCTTTTCAACCACTGGTACCGGCACCCCTAGAGGCGGGCTCCTTCCCAGCCAGTGAGGCAGCCTTTGGACACTAAACGTCCTCTGTGTGGTGCGCTGTTGTTCTGCAGAATTGTTACATAAAGGAGGTGTCCTCAGAATGTGTTTGTGGTGTTTCTGTGGAACAGGCTAGGTGTGAATACGTGGTTTATGTCTGATTTGGCGTTTGGCGACGAGCGAGCCATCTTTCCCACGGATTAACTTGCGCTAACAACCCCTCTGTTGAAGCAGCATCCGTGTGCTCAGCCTGCCACTGAGCTTCGCCGCCTCTTAGCGCTGAGAAATTCATATTTTCAGACTGGCATATCCATCCGTCAGCCGCCCTTGTTTTTAATGCGGAGGTCCAACACCCAACCCCCCCCCCCACTCTGTTTGCGCGTAATGATAATGTCAAATCGATGCTTCATCCCAGCCGCCATCTCTGCCCGTCCTTATCATTTCAAAGCTTAACTTAATTGGCTGACAGCCCCGGCCTCAGCCATGGGAGATTAAATACACGCTGGGGGAAGAGGGGGGTGGGGGGGGCAGGCTGTGAAGGGGCTCAGACGTACTTTGGGAATCACAGATGACATGGCCCGTCTCCCAACCTGTGCTGGCCTTGACGCGTATCGACAAAGGATGGGGAAGTTATTGCCACGGTGATGGGAATCAGACGTGACGTTTCTTTTTTTGGGGGGGGGGGGACGACCGTGAAAAACAGGTCTCTTTCTTTATGTATTTTCTTTTACTTTTTTTCTGTTCTTAGTTTAGTTCGTTCTTTCTGTCCGTCCTTGCTGCCTCGTCCACTCTTCCCGGATCTTTTTCTAAGTGACTCCGCAGACTGAGCCCCCGCCTCCCCCCGCTTGCCACTCACTCTTCCAGTGTCTGGCTGTCCTTCTCCCCAATCCCCTCTGCAACCCCCCCCCCCCCCCCCCACCCTCCCCAATCCTCCCCGCCCCAGCGGTGGAGCCGCAGCAATTGATGGGTACAAATCCAGCAGACAGGCAAAATGATTGAATCCTAACTCGCAGTGAAAATGAAAATATTTGCTCCCCGTGCAGTGGCCCGTGGGGGCCTGGGACTGAGAAATTCATCTTGGCTGGCAGTGTGTGTGTCTGTCTGTGTGTGTGAGGGGGGGGGGGGGGGTTGGGGGGGGTGTAGTGAGTGTGTGTGATTGTGAATTGTTTTGTGTACACCTTACCTTGATATTTGAAGGGGGGTGCTGCTGATGCTACAAACGACCTGGTTTTGTCTTGATATACCCGGGATTCAAAGGAAGAGAGAGGGATGAGGGAGAGATGAGCCGGGGTGAAGGGAGAGGAGGAGGGATGGCCGTCTGTGGAGCACACATGGCTGTCTACCCTCCCTCCATCACTGTCAGACCTCCGATGTCTGCAGCGCCACTCCCCCTGACCCTAGACCTGATAGCACCTGGTGGCCCGCCCTCCTGTGGATGTCTCTCTCTCTCTCTCTCTCTCTCTCTCTCTCTCTCTCTCTCTCTCTCTCTCTCTCTCTCCCTGGCTCTTCCATGAGGAGGTAGTAGTTAGTTTTGGGGAGATTTCTGGTGAAGGAGGTTTTATTCGCTGTGTTAGATCTGTCCAGGGGGGAGAGGAGAGAGAGAGAGAGAGTAAAGAGTAGAATATAGTAAATATATGTTGAAGTGTGTGTGAGAGTGTGTTATGATGGAGACGCAATTGCAGATGAAAAGCCAAATGAAAGATTCATAGAGGGCAGTTGGAAGGATAATGATGGGAAATGGTTCTTTGGGGAGTCGCAGTAGGCAGTGGATCAGGGGGACGGTGTGTGTGTGTGTGCGTGCGTGCATGCTTGCGTGCGTGCGTGCGTGCATGCGTGTGTGTGTATTCAAGGTCAAAGCAAAGGCATGGTTGACCCTCTGGACTCGCTGTGGGAATAATTCCGACACATGAATCATGCCTGTTCGTTCTGGTGAGAAATAGGCCTCTGGTCAATGACATCCAATGAAAGGCTCACACGCACACACACATGCACACACGCACACACACACACACACACACACACACACACACACACACACACACCACCTGCCTGTGGTGACTAACCAAGAAACACGGGAGTGGAGAGCCGTTCTGTCAGTTTGAACATGCAGTTCCGTGTGTTCTGCTGGGGTGTGCTATCTAGACTCTAGAGGGACTGTTGAGCTGATAGCTTTACAGCCCCAGAGACAATAAGCCGACTAGAAATGGCTTGAAACCCCCTGTGTGGTATGCAGCAAGCAAGAAGGTCACAGAGGTTACTGGCAAAAAAGATTGGCTTATTTCAAATAGTTCACCTGGAACGTGAAATAAACTAATATTGGTTCTTCCGAGGAAAGGTGTTAAATCCCACGGACAGACCATTTGATATCGGGAAGCCTTCCCGTAGTTCCCCGTGTGTTATCCTACATGCCTGCCTGCCTCATGCCTAGTCCTGTGCTGTGCTCCGTGTTGTATCCCGGCCCAGGGAAGAGCCCCTACCTGATGTTCACCAACCGCCACGAGATCCGGCGCATTGACCTGGTGAGGAGGGACTACAGCCAGGTGGTGCCCACACTGAAGAACGCCGTGGCCCTGGACGTGGACGTCAGCACCAACAAGATGTTCTGGTGTGACCTCTACCACCGCAAGATCTACAGGTAACACACACACACTCACACACACACACCCGTCTAATAAAGACATGAATGCACTGTGGTGTGCACACACACGCGCACACACGCACAACCCCCTTGCAACGACATGAAAATATAGTGGGATGACACACACACCAACACACACACACACACGTAGAAGAAGTTGTCTTACACACACAGTCACTCTGAGACAAAACCTCTGCACTGTGTTCTGCGTCAGCACAAAAGTACACCCATTCACATACCCTTAACAAAGACAAACACACCATACATACACTCACCATAGAAAAACACTGGCTCACTCACACACACGGCACTAAAAGGCTTTACCCTACATGTACATATTCCCTCTGAGACAGCACTTCTCCACTTTGGTCTGAGTTTGCACGCACGCACGAACACACACACACACAAACACACACACACACACAAAACAAAGATTAAAACAGCTGAGTGTTCAAGACCCGGTCTTTCTTCTCAGAGCATCTCTGTGTTACTTCAATACCATGACTGCTGATAGAGGCAAGCGTTTGTGTGTACGTGTGTGTGGATGTGCGTGCATGTGTGCATGTGCGAGTATGTGTCTGTAATCAAATCCACTAGTGGTCCTGGATAGTTCTGCGTTATGTCTCCAGCATTTGCGTGGTGGACAGGTTTATTTACTGGATTGGGTAGGCGCCGGTGCAGCTGCCCGTACCTCGCCCCCCCCCCACCCCCCCACCCCCCCTTCATACTATACCTCTCCACTCATTATCTCACGCTCAGCCGTTCATCCCCCCTCCTTCCCTCAATTTATCCTCATACTGTCTGACTCGGCCCTGTCATACCCTCTGGCACTGAGCACACCTGGAGGGTGGAGCAGTTTGTCCTTCACTAACACACACATCCACACAAACTTAATCTCCCTGTCTTGTCCCACACCCATCCGTAGTGTGTGCGTGCGTGCGTGCGTGCGTGTGTGTGTGTGTGTGTGTGTGTGTGTGTGTGTGTGTCTGTGTGTGTGCGTGCATCACTGTACAGGTCTGCTCCGGTTGCGTTGCCCTGATCTCAACCTGCCAGGGGGAGAAGGGGGGGGGGGGGCTGTTAAATCATCTCAGCTGGGCCATATGCTCCCTCTAATTTCCCCGCCTGAATAATCACCCCCATTACTCATCTCCAACACAAACACACACGCACGCAAACACACAGACACACACCCGGCGCCCTGGAGGGGGGCGACACAGAGACAGGAAGTGCTCGTTCGTTATTCCCGACACGCGCTCCTTCTCGATCGGCAGGGCACGGTGCCTCACTCTGCCGTGCTTTACGTTTGGCTGAAGAAGCCCCCGTTGCAGCAAGTGCACATCAACAAGTCTACCCCCCCCCCACACACACACTGTTAACAAGAAGAAGGAGATGTAGTCCTGTTGTCTCCAAAGCTTTCTCTGAGCGGAACGTACAAATCTAGTGGAGTAATGATCGCTATTATGCATAATGGTGTAGCAGGAACCCTAATGGGATTGAAGCCTACGTACGAGTTAACGTCGAATGCAGCACTTACCTGTTGCTGTGTTGTCGTTCCCGTTCTCAATTAGCTCCCATCGGTAGCTGCAGGATGCCGGGAGCCACGGATTTCTCCCGTTATCTCCCTGTTGAATAGACGCGTAGACGTAATGGCTCCCCTCGCTCCCACTGGTAAAAAGTTCCCTCTTTTCCGCGAGCAGGAGTCGCCCGTCTCCGGTAACGGGCCCTCTCCCGCGTTTCGGCTGTGCCTCTCGCTAATTAAGGGTGATTAGTGCGGCTAGGGGTCGATGGCACGCCAGCGTCCCGCCGCCAATGAAGATGTTGCCGGCAAACAACAATAACCCATTCAATTAGACCGACAATCTGCTCCGCCATCTCCTTCCCATCCCTCTCTGTCTCTCCCCGGCCTTCCCGACGCCGTTCCCTATCTCTCCCTACCGCTTCCCCCTCCTCTTCCAGACGCTCCCCTCTCCTGTCTTCCTTACCCGGTACTCCCATTTGGGAGGAAGTTTACGTACGCCGCCGAACCAGAGGGCCCTTCCTCTTTCTTTGATAATATATTGCCTTGTCTTCTACTCTAATGTGGGAGGAGAGGGCGAATGGCTCTCCCACTCCCCTGCCCCCTCTCTCAGACGGCTGGGCCGCGAGGTGAGCTGATGAAAGGAGGCAGACTCATTCTCCCCGCCGGCTCCCGCGGAGTGGCTGAAGGTGTTGGCCGCTGGTGACACTCTGAGGTGCCCCGACACCGTGTTAAGAGGCCTGCGAGGAGACAGGAGCAGCAGAGGGCCGGATCCATCAGCGGGTAGCCCCTACAGGGACAATTTTCCTTTGTCGGAGTGTTTGCGTTCGCTAGCTCCCTCCGACGGGGCTGCGTGACTATGTAGGTCTGTGTGTGGGTGAGGACGTCCGCGCGTGGGTTGCTTCTCTGCCGTGGCTTGTTTAGCGGAACAGGAAGTCATCAGGGCGGTGTCCTTGTTCGTGTTCCGTGTCTAACCAGGAATCTTTCTCCTCTCTCTCTCTCTCTCTCTGTCTCTCTCTCTTTCATCTCCCTCCTGCAGCGCTTTCATCAACAAGGCCAGCGACTCGTCCCAGCAGGTGACGCTGATCGACGCGGCCCTGCACTCCCCCGAGGGCCTGGCCGTGGACTGGGTCCACAAGAACATCTACTGGACCGACTCGGGCGACAAGAGCATCTCCGTGGCCACGGGCGACGGCAAGAAGCGCCGTGTGCTGGTCGCCACGGAGCTGAGCGAGCCGCGCGCTATCGCCGTGGATCCCCGGCAAGGGTGAGGAGGGGGAAGGTGGGGGGGCGAGACGGGAGGGAGGGGCGAGTTAGAGCCAGAACCAGAGATAATACAGTCGCGGCGCCGCCTGTCTGTCTTCTCTGCCGGGCTCGCCATTCCACTCTCGAAGCACACTCCCTCAAGTGTCGCCTGCCCCCCCCTCCCCCCTTCTCATCCTCCCCCTCCATTTTCCTTTCCTCTCGCGACGTGTCTTGACGTGCCCTCCTGCTTGAACCCTCATCCACACAGGCAGGGAGAGCCCTAACCGTAACTAGCTGGGAGCTCGGCGCGTCACGCCAGCCCTTACAGTCCCCCCTCTCACCCCCCCTCCACTCTCCAGCTCCACGCCCGCGTCTGATGACTCCGTTCCCCAGGGTCCTTTGCTCTGCATTACACAGCCAGGCAAGCACAAAACATATGTTAATAAGACGCAAACTGTTTTTTTCTCCCACCCCCCATCCCTGCCCCCCAGCTTGTTTTTCTACCCACAGTGCCCCCCCTGGGTCCTTTGAAATGGAAGTGGTAGGGGGTAGATGGTTGGAGATGCACACCCCGGGTTTGAGCGGGGGAAATGTTGGCCTAATTTAGCCATGTTTGCCATTAGAAAGCATATCAAATGGATGTTGTGCTTGATGGGAGCATCATTTCAAAAAGATAGTGTGTATCAGTGTTTAGCACCATATCATTCTGTGTTGTCTTTCCCATGTAGATTCCGGCTTTGGGAGAGGTCCGGTCAGCCCATTTCCTTCTCGATCCTCACGCCCTCTTGATCTTTTCCATTTTCTTTGCATACGCCACTCTTTTCTTTTCCCCCGCTGGTGTCCGTTCTAACAGCCGTCTCTCCCGCCCAGGTTCATGTACTGGTCGGACTGGGGCACACAGGCCAAGATCGAGAAGGCGGGCATGAACGGAGTGGACCGGCAGGTCCTGGTGTCGGAGCGGATCGAGTGGCCCAACGGCATCACGCTGGGTAAGAGCGCACCGTCACCGACAACGCCCACGGGGAAATCCTGAGGGAAAACGATAGGGAGAGACAGCCGCACAAAGGTAGCCACCGAGAAGCCTGCCAGAAAGCTGAAGAGGGAATCCGGAATGTAGGGACGGATGAAAAGACGTGGCGAAGGAACAGAGAGATCAGAGCCGTGGCAAGGCTGGCGGGCGGGGTCCTAAGGAAGACCCTCGCTTCGACGCGAGTGGGGGGGGGGTAAATAGACTGGTTCACCAACCGGGATGCGGGGGCCGCGTCTCTCTCATCCCTTAACCCGCCTCTCGGAATGGAGCCACCGAGCTCCCGGCGATGATCCCGCCCCGTCATCCCCTTCAAATCCCCCCGGCACGCCGCCAACTCCTACCCGCGCCCACGCTTGACGGGAAACAGGGAGCAGTGGCGGGATCGTGCCAGAGCAGGGAAATTGAGGTGTCGCTACGTCGTCACGAAAACTAATTATTTTTGGGAGCGTGGGTGGGGTGGGGGGGCGGTGGGAGAGTCAAGCCAGCATGGGTCACGCTGGCTAATCTGGGGTTGGGTGGCGGATGAGATGGGGGTGGGGGGACTGGGGTGAGGAAATTATTATTCTTTTTTTTGCCGACGTCATCTGTTTCACACCTAGCAGCTACTGATTGGCTGGCTGAAAAGGTTGCATGATCCGTTGAATATGACTCTCTCTTTCACAATGGTTTCATTATGGCCCATGCAATAATTAGGTAGAGCCGAACACTTCTCCATTGAAAATAATATGGGGGGGCCCCGTCTGTGGAGCGTTATCTAACCGCTGGGCACCGCAGGGCGTTACTTGGAGGAAGTGCTGGAGTGGAGAGGGTGGATTGCTCAAGGGCACCTCGCTGGAGTCCCCACTGGAGAATGGAACCAGCTATTCTAATCACAGCTGTGCTTTCTCAACCTTAGGGCCCCACGCCGCCATGTCAAAAGATGATTGATGCTGCCCCTACTAATCCATTACAATAATAGACTTCTCTGATTAGAATTCATCTCCCCCTTTGACCTTTTCCCTCCCCCCTCCCCCTTTTTTCCTTTTGCTGCCCTTCTCTCCCTGCATTCCTTTTTTCTCCCCCTCTGTCTCCAACCCTCTTCCTCCCTGTCTCTCTTGGTACGTTTTCTCTCTGCCCCCCGCCCTCTCTCTCTCTCTCTCCCCCCTCAGACCTATCCAACAGGCGTCTGTACTGGGTGGACTCCAAGCTGCACCTGCTCTCCAGCATCGACCTGAACGGGGACAACCGCAAAGTGCTGCTCTCCTCCCAGGACCATCTGGGGCACCCCTTCGCCCTCACCGTCTTCGAGGTAGAGAAAGAGGCGGGGCAGGGGTGGTGGGGTTTTACTTAAAGAAGATTACGGAAAGTGAACTAAACAGCCGGGAGGGAAGGAATCAAAGAGGGGCAGCGAGAGAGCGATGAAGACGAAGAGAAGGGCGTCTGAACAGAGCGTGTCTGTGTTTTAGAACGGGCTGGCCTAGCTGCGGGTGAGCTCACGATCGATGGGGATACTTGGGGGGTATTTATTGCGCTGGGGGCCTGAGTCAGGAGGAAGTGAAAGGGCCGGCGTAGGTTGGAGCCAGTGAGGAGAGAGGGACGGGGCCTGGAAATGGATGTGTCATCGGAGAGAGAGCTCCCTTTTCTCACCCACATCAAAAAAATAACTAAATGCTCACTCACTCATACATTGGGACTATGAGTGCGTGTACGTGTGTACGTGTGTGCGTGTGTGCGTGCACGCCGAGACGATCCCAGGCTCTTGCGCGGGCTGCTCAGCAGTGCTAGCACATTCCAGTAGATTAATAGCCTGGAGTGCTGCTCCGCGCTCGCCATACCTCACTGACCAAATGAAAAAGCCTTTACCTGACAGTGGGCCGCCCCAGCCCCTCGCCGCAGCGCTCATGAGAACCACAGAGTCATATATCACCGTCCACCGGGCACCATCCACCCCCTGCCTTTACACCCACCCTCCAAGGCCTGTGGAGAGGGAATGGAAACCAGGCAACAACACTGGCCCTCACTATCTCCTGTCTCCCAGCTACAGCCCGGAGTAGATAGAGGTGTAGGGCGAGTAATCCGAGGTGCACGTCGGGAAGCAAAGGATCGAGCGTGGGAATAGGTGAGACCCTCCCGAGCTCATTACGGCGGGCCCAGTTAACCTCCGCTTCGCTAACAAAGTCAGCCGTAAGCAGCGGTGTTTAAACCCGGCTGGGTTGATCCGTCTGGAGGGCCTTTATCCCTCAGCCCCAGAGGGCTTCCCCTGAAACAGAGCCCAGCACACCTCTGCCCGCGCCCCCTGTTCATCTCAGCCACCGCCCTGGATCACGGTGGACTGGAGACAGCCTCACCCAAGAGGAGGAGGGGGGCGGGGGGCAGTGATGCAAGGCGGCGGCGTGTGAAGTGAGGGTGTTCAGGTGCGCGTTGGGTGTGTGTGTGGGGGGGGGGGTTATGGGTGTGAGCGTGCCGTGGAGCGCTGAGAGACACCCCCTGACAGGTGAGTGTCTCCTTGATCTCCGGGCGCTAAGCTGCGCTTGCTGCTCCGCTGCACCGAAAGAAAAGTATGTTTGGCGACGGGGGAAAAGAGAGTATGTTTGGAAGTCCTCCGTGTGCCTTTTCATTTCTTTTTTTCATTTTTTTTATCTCGTCTCCTATCGTTTAAGCCTTTCCCGCCAGAGAAATAAAGGTTACCAGACAGTGTTTTTCGTGAAGGAGGGGTGGAGACGGGGGGGGGGGGGGGGGGGGTGAGAGTGAGCGGTGGAAGCCATAGATAGCCTGGCAGCAGAGCCCACAGGTGTCACTGGTTGAAAGGGCCCGTACGTGGAGCTGACCTTTAAGACACGGCGGGGTGTGTAAACAGGAAACCCCCCCATCACCCAGTGGAGGCAGAGCCCCGGAGCGCGCCACAGACAGTTTGGATCTCCTCTATCTCTCTCTCTCTCTCGATCTCTTTTGCTCTCCCCGTCCCTCTCTCTCTCACGCCTGCACACACACACACACACACACGCAGCGCCTGCACACCCTCCTCTTCACACGGCCAGGCACGGGGGCGCGCGCGCCCACACGGGTGTCTCCGACGCGCGCGCTTTCCATTTTCCCTCCATCTGCCTCTCTATCGCCGAGTCCCATCGCGCTGGCTGCGGTTGCTGTGGCAACGGCGGGGACCCCTCGGCTCATCCGTGGCGCCTGCTGCTTCAGTGTCACTGGAGGGGCTGATAAGGAAGCATTAGAGGAGAAAGGAAGAGGGAGAGATTTGGGGACGCAGGGTAAGGGGAGGATGATGAATGGAAAGTAATGGAAAACTTGTAGATGCAGACCGGGGGTGGGGGTGGGGGGGACGTAGCTAAGCTCCGCTCCACGGCGTTGCGTTTGGTCACCGATTCCAGGAACTGCTTCCCTCTCTGACCTTCCGATTTGGGGTGCATTTGAATGTGACCTCTGTCACAGGTTTCTACCTACTGTGATGAATCTACAGAATCCGACTGCATCTGGCCTCTCGTTATGAATAGAATACAAATCTGCACACGGTATTTGGACTGCATTCTGATGGTGTGGCTCTACGTGAATGGTCTCCCTGACCCTCCACAGGACCGCGTGTACTGGACCGACCTGGAGGACGAGGCCATCTACAGTGCCAACCGTCTGACTGGGCACGAGGTGGCCACGCTGGCAGAACACCTCAACAACCCTCTGGACGTGGTGGTGTTCCACGAGCTCCGGCAGCCCAAAGGTGATACACCCACAAACACACGCACACAGTGTCCCGGAGCGCCAGCTGCAGTGGCTACATTTATCCCTGACTCCCTGCACCTGCTACCACGTACTACAACCTACCGTATTCCGGGAATCTCGCATTGGGGTGCCTTTGGTGCTAATTTCTTTATAAAATGCTTCTTGTATGAGATATTGCGTGTTAGTATCTGTGTGATGGCATGCATCCCTTCCTGAATGAGTGTGTTAGTATGTCCATGTTGGGAGCAGAGTTGTGCACTAACAGAATAATATAAGTTATTTAGTATGGGGAAAAAAGTAATAAATTGGTAGTTACAGAAATCAAGTTACAGAAAATACAATACAAAAATACAGTGAGTACCAAATTACATAAAATAATTTTAGTAGTTTTTGTATTAATAATGTTGCCCCTCCTTAGTCTCATGGTTTATACCCAATTCGAGCAAACACTGAAGCACTCACGTTCCCCTTGATGCAGAACTGAACATTGCATAATAAAAAACTTAATGAACTTAATGAAAAAAAACATAAGAACGCCTTTACTTTTATAGAAGCTTGCAAATGTCAGCACCCCCACCTAGCTTGGCTTTTCTTCAGCAGTGTGAAGTTAGCTTGTTATTTCCTTTTTTGTCTCTCGGGGTATGAAAATGTGATATGGCTTTTAATTTCATTGTCACTAGCTGTTGTCAGCCGTTAGCTAATAGTGAATTACCTCTGCTTGCTAGTGACAGTCAGGCATCTTCAGTACTTTAACCAGAGAAATGGTTTATTTTTGTATCTGCAATGCTTTATTCAAAGGCAATGGAATGTATAAAATAAATGCAAACATTTCTGCATTTATTTCATCATATGTTTGATGAATGAGGTATGCAGAGACAAAATATTAAAAGGTAATGAATATTATTTCCATTACCTGACTAAGATTAAGTAATCCTTTGGATTATATTAATTGCCAATTGAAAGATGGATATTTATAATAGAAAACGTTTAGAAAATCACCCCCCTAACCTTGATTGTGAGAAAGATGGCTGTCTAAGTGTGTAGGCGGGGATCTCGTTGTGTGTATGTGTGTGTGTGTGTGTGTGTGTGTGTGTGTGTGTGTGTGTGCGTGCGTGCGTGCGTGCGTGCGTGTGTGCGTGCGCGTGTGTGTGTTTTGATCCTTTGTTTCCCCCTCTCCGTTGGAACCGTGGTGGTCTTGAATCAGTGCCAACAGAGGAGCTAATTGCACTCTCTTGTTGAGAAGCGACGAGCTCTGCTGAAAGACAAATCAAGAGAATTAAAACAGCACACAAACCAAAATGCTCTCCCCACCCAAATAAATGAAAAGAATCTAGGCCAGGACCTCACTGTTGGCAGATTAGAACAGTTGCCTCTCCTTCGCCTTCCCCCGTTCTCTATTCTCTGGCTCACTGTAGGTCTCTCTTTCACACGTTCTTCAGCATTTTTGTGTTGTCTGACAATTTCTGATTCTGGTCCGTCCCTGATTCCCAAAAGCTCGCTATGCTGTCCGCCCCCCCCCCCCCCGCCCCCCCTCCACTCTCTCTCACTCTCTATCTCTCTCTCTCCTCTCCCACCGCATCCGTTTTTTCCCCTCTCTCTCCTCATACCCACCTCTCTTTATTTTTCGTCTTTTTTCTTTACCACTCCACACCTCTCCCTTCCTGCCGCCCTCTCGGACATCCTGCCTGATCTAAGATCAGGGATAAGCAGGATAACGCGCACGGAGAGAGCACCATTCAGATACCTCCACGTGTCCTTCCGGCACGTTTTCCTGAAAGATCCCTCTCTCTTCTCTGCCTCTCTTCTGTTGTCTCTCGGCGAGCCGGAATATGAAGCGGAGCTTTGACAGCACCAGCCCCAGTCTGTCTAGAGGAGCCGAGGGAAGATACAAACCCCGCCCCGCCCCCCGCATCGCGTAGCTCCTCTTAGCATGGACTCGCAGCATCTGGGCTTGAGGAACTGTACTTTCCCTCCCTTTGTAGTGGGCCCTTTGTTTTTCTGAGCGCTATAAGGGACACGGACGCCGATTTTAGTCGTTTCACTGGCAGTTAGCCGGCGAGCGTTTCAAAGGCACTCCCGGCTATAGTCAGTCTATATGCTGTGATAGGCGCAGCTTAATGCAAGGCAAGACAATGGAGGGATGAAGTGTGTAGCTCAAGGGTAAGTGTGGACTGCAAGATTGGATTTCGATCGCGCGCGTCTATAAAGGTCCAGAGAAGCCTTTTCTATACTTTCTGGCATGTGTTCACGTGTGTGTTTTGTTTTGTCTCCTCTCTCCTTCCATAGCGCCAGACAGCTGCAACATGGGCAGCCTGCCCAACGGAGGCTGTGAGTACCTGTGTCTCAAAGCCCCCCAGATCACCGACCACTCCCCCAAGTACACCTGTGCCTGTCCGGACGGGAAGGAGCTGGGGCCGGACATGAGGCGCTGCGCCACGGGTGAGCACCCCCCCCCCCCCCAAACATCCCCCCCGTCCACATGGCTTCAGTCGAATCGAACGCACTCGGGTGCACAGCGCGTTCCATATGCGCCTGTAATTTAATGTGCTTTACATGTGGCGAGCAGAAACACACAGGGACAAAGGAAATTAAAAAAGAGGAAAAAATGCTGTGACTGTAAGAGGTCAGCCTTTGTATGTTTAGGTCAGGTGTCTGTGTTTTAGCAGCTCTGCCACAGTGGCTGCCTGCATCCCTCCAACTCTCCCTGCTGCCCCCCCGCCCCCTTCTGTCCTCTCAACAGGTCCTGTCCTCAGTTCAGTCTCTGTCCTCTGCCTCCAGCTGTCTCTGTTTGTCCTCCTCTGTGCCGCCCCCACCCCCCTCTCCCGGTCCTTTTCCCCCCACGGGTTTGTCTCTGTCTGCTGGCCGCTGGGTAGAAGAGGGAGGGTCGACGGGTGAGAGAGAGACATAGGCAAAGGAGATAAATACAGGCCATTCAGCAATGTAGCTTCTGCGAGAGACAGAAAAAAGGAGGCTTTATAGCGCACGCACACACACACACACAGACACACACACACACACACACACACACACACACACACACACAAAAAGCATTGCCTCCTTCTAGTCATGCCAGGCAGCTAAATGGTATTCCCTCATATGTGCTGTATGACCCTGAGTTGCTCTTGTCATCCATGGCCCTTTAGAAGGCAGAGGCCCGTGTTGTTATCGGGCCACGACAGCTCTTGCGTATCACGCGCCACTGCCACTTTTTCTGTGTTTGCCGTCGTGTCTGGAGTTGTGGATAGAGAAAACCAAGTCCTCTCGCGTTTATGTGTTGCCTGCTTTCTCCCCCGGACGAGCAGTGAGGCCCAAGACGACAAGGACGGCCGCTCCGACGACCACCGCCACGAGTCCCACCACCGGGTGGCCACCCACGACCGTGACGGAAGCCCCCGCCGCCAGCCCCACCACCACGTCAGCCTCCACCACCACCACCACCCGGGGCTCCACCACCTCGCCCCCCCCTCTCCCCAGGACCACCACCTGGTGGCGGACGCCCCCGTCCACCACCAGCACCACCACCACCGCCGGGCCCACCTCCACCTCCACCCCCAGGTCCAGCACCAGTCCGCGGTCGACCACCACGCACGTCCCCCTAGCCCCCAACAGCATCCAAAGGGAGAACTCCAACCTCTCCCATCGAGGTAAGGCGGGCCAGGGGAGTGAGGGTACGAGGGGGGATGGTAACAGGCGAAAAAGGCTCAGGCGTGCGTCAGCAAGTCAGTCCACTCCGGTGTTTCCCTCGCCACCTCTACCCACAATCGAAGCAGTGGGGGGTTCTCCTCGGCCGGCTGTCTGCGGGGTGATAATGCTCCTCTCCCGTCGGTGCTTCACCTCTCCCTCCCACCTCTCCCCCCGCCCTCTAGCTGGGCCAGTGACAGACAGGCACGCGGGGAGCGTAATGACAGACTCTGGGCCGCTCGCACGCACATTCTCCCGCTGACTGACACACTCGAAAAGATATTCCGGCATGCAAAACACGAGCGCTGTCTGTCTCGTCTGCGCTCTCTCTCTCTCTCTCTCTCTCTTCCCTCATGAGAGAGGTGTGTCCCTCCTGTCAGCCCAGACGGCGCTGCATTGTCTTCCCCTTCCTCCTTCCCTCGTCCATCTCTCCTGACAGCCCCTGCTCGTCACCCCCCCCCCCCCCTCTCTCTCTCTCTCTCTCTCTGTTTGTTTGTCCGCCATTCCTTTCCCTCGCTCCCATTCCAATCAATTGTTATTGGCATGGCAGCGAGTAGCGCTCCGGACGCGTTGCCAAATCGTGCCCACTAAAGACAAAAGAGTACAGATAATAAAGGCCTGCTCAGACATCATCATAGGCAGGCAGGATCCTGGACAGTGGAGCGGGGCTGAATGGATTAAAGACTGGACCCACTTCTCCATTGATCAAAAATCAATCTGTTGCCCCACAAAGTGTTCGTTGAGCTGCGGCAGCGTTGCTATTTTTGTCCGTGCGTGTGTGTGTTTACAGTATGTTTTGTGTCGCTCTTTATGTTTACGTTGGAGCATGTTTCCTTGCTTTACCCGTTAGCACTGCTGTGTGTGTGTGTGTGTGTGTGTGTGTGTGTGTGTGTGTGTGTGTGTGTGTGTGTGTGTGTGTGTGCGTGTGAGAGCGAGAGTGTGCCGTCAA
>JAVQJS010024693.1:0-10607 GCA_036024795.1 Galaxias rostratus | reverse complement strand
AGAGAGAGAGAGAGAGAGAGAGAGAGAGAGAGAGAAGGCACCTTGGAGTCTTGGAGGTCCAGACATGCATCCAAGGGACAGGGATATACTGTATTATAGATCGTGGGCCAGAGAAACTGGTGGGGTAGTCCAAAGGTAACATGGGGAATCCCTCACAAATCTATCATTCTTGAATGTGTCAGGTCCAGCATTTTATTCAGTGAGCAGGTATAGCTGTAAATAAGATGAGCAGTTCAGTCTTACGTTACAATTTTATGTTTTTTTGTTGTGTAAAAACATTGTAATTACTGTGCCACTACCATCGTAATATCTCGTACTAACAGATACATTACAATAATAAAAACTATTTAATTTCCAACTGTTCTCCAATAGCTTTGGCACTAGTGGGAGACAATTTTAACAAAGCGAAGACATAGAGTAAGTGTAGGTCTATGAACTTGTATACTAAAACACAGATTGTCTAAAGGCTGGCTCATGCAGTTTGTTTTGAGCCACATCATCAAATAGCTACCAAACAAAAGAAATCAGTCTGTCAGAGATCATTCCTTTCTACAGACCTTGTGTTCTATGCTATGATAATGTCAGCACCCTCTGCTGCCTGATGGATATAAAACATCCAAAGCAAGGTTTTTCCCATTTTCATGAACCGTGATGACACAAAGCTATCAGATGGCATTTACAGTATATCATAGATATGCAACTATTCAGTCAAATACATTTTGTTTATTCGTGTGTCATTGATGACCAACAACTAAAGGTCAGGTGAGTTATGCTTTTATCAGAACCTACAAGTATACAAACTACTCTCAATGTGAACAGTCAATGAAGAGCACCATTATTCCTGCTCCCAAAGATGCACTTACACCTCACACCATATAACCCTTAAATGTAATTTTTTTTTAATCTTAACTGGACAGAATAAAGAATGTAATGGCTTTTCCAGTGTCAAATGCTGGATCAGTGGCAATCTTTTGATGTTGCTCATCTGTGCCTTTCAAAGTGGACCTACACACTTTTCCCCTCAAGCTTTCCAATGAACGTTTTCAAACCAGTCTGCAGAGAGCCCTCAACAGCTAAGCCCGAATGAGGTGAAGGAGGCCTCCATTCGTACCCCTCCTGCTGCTGAGGCACTCAATGGCTCCAAAACTCATCAGTAATGCTTTTATCAGCTGCTAAATGGAATTGTGCGTGAGAGACAAACAATGTCATAAATGTGACGGCATGTGCCCACTAAATGCACAGCAAGACACCTTTTTGTTAATGCTGTTCAACAGAGACTTGATTGCATGCCTTTCACTGGAATGCTTTCTTTGATTTACTAACTGCATATAACATTTCAGTACTCACAGTGGGGGAGGGCATAGCATATTTTTAAGTTGTCAAAAAACGAAGTAAATGGTAGATAAACTATCCAAAATGTCAATGATACAAAATGCGCACATTTACAGGCTGCAAAGACACAGCAGTCTGTGCACGAGACCCAACAGTCATAGACAAGGAAATTGAATAAGATGGATCTCCATATCTAGGGGGTACAGGCAAGCCTTACATTTAAAAATAAAGTTAATGTACTGTCATTAATTTGATTATAACTGTTGTCAGAAGAAATGTATGTTCACCTTGTGAACACAATGAGTTTATTCCAGTTAGCTTGAATCAACTCAAATTACCTTAAATGCAATGTTCTGTACTAATATTCTACAAACGTCTCAAAGATACTTTTTAATGATTTCGAACTGACGTTGCCTTTGTTCTACAATAAATTAACTCTACCCATCAAAGTCAGAGGATTAGCCAATATGGTTTTCACAAATGTTAACTCTAAGTTATCAATGCCCAAACTGTCACATGCTTTCCTTTATCTTTAGTCACTTTTTTCCATTCACTCTAAACTGTCTATCTATCTTTGGAGTTCTGTGAAGAACAGGCTGGCTACATTCAGGGGCTGAAGGCCTGTGTCTTCTAATACACATGAACATGCTTTTCAATGTCTAAGTCAGACTGCATGGTGGACATGTTTGCCAGCGCTGGAAACCATTTAAATGCATCGGCAGTTTATTTGCTGTCTCGTCGGCACATCAAATGCAGCAGTGAGATTCTCCCCCTGATAACGTTCACATAAATAGGCTGGAGCCTGTGTCACGTAAAACTCCTCCTGAATTACTTCCACTGGCAGGAAAGTTTATGAATTTATGTTTTCAAGATTTTTATAGGACAATTGGCATGTTTGAGGTTAACTTGACTCCATACAATCTATGTTTTATTATGAAATTGAAGTGAGTTCAGTTTGACAAGTTTAACAACATGTTTGAATTCGTTACAAACAGGATTCACTCAGTGAAAATCAATTGACTAATTTATTTAATTCACTTCATGTACATTTTTGACTGAGGCATTTATGTAAAATTAGGTTTAATAAAAAACATTACTAATTATGTTGTTTGAGAAAATGTGATACATAGCAGCGAACAAGAAAAAAAAAATTGGTTAGCAGTCTTAATTCGCAAAAGCTGGACCTGGGTTGCTAAATTGATTGTCAGGTAAACTCTTCACGATCTAATTTCCTTGAGTGCCCATGCCAGCTCCACTTTCAACAAACGCAGTTGTGTCAACAGGCCTATGGGTTCCATCAATCAAAGATGACAGTGAGTTTGGTTCCCCAGCATAAAACTTTACCGCTAATGGCTGACTACTGGAGGCCAGGAAGGGACATGAAGAGTCCACAATAAAAAGACCAGTGTTAATGTGGCGTGTGTGACTACTACTGCATGTCTCCTGTCCACTAACCAATATTAGCAGGGGAGTCCATTTCTGTACACAAACATTGAAATTGAAATTTGCCAGCCTTGATGAGGCTACAGTAAAATGTTTAGAGGAATGGAAATATCAGGAGATCCTCAGGTGAACTTTCACCAGTGGGGTTAGGGGGGAAAGTGTGTGGAACAGAGGGAGTGCTGGCACGATGAACAGCAGAGTGAAAACCACACCAACTCACACCAGGGCCCTGTTTTCAGAAAGGCCTAATTGAAAACACACCAGGCCAGTGGGAGGGCCTGGTTGTCTTAGTCCTGCATTTACTAAGGCACTTAAAGTCAGGACATGATGACCATGTGAAAATAGATTTTGTATTGACCACGATTTGAGGCAGTTTTGTGACCTTATCTACGTTGCTTTTAGTTGACTTTCTTGCTGTCTGTTGATTGGTCTTGTTTGCGTCATCTTGATGAGGTGGGTTTGACATCTGATTAGGATGCCTCCCGGGCACCTCCTGTTGGAGGTTTTCCCGGAACACCCTACTGGTAGGAGAGCCCGGGGTAGAGACAGACCACGCTGGAGAGATTATATAAATAATCTGGCCTGGGAATGCTTCAAGATTCAAAGGAGGAGCTGGAGCATTGCTGGGGATAAGAATGTCTAACCTTCTTAACCTGCTGCTACCGTGACCCGGCCCCAGATAAGCTAGATAATTGAGATGGACATGCCACATCTGAGAAATAAGGATCAAGCTGTGGTTTCCTTTCAGTTTATTAGATAAATAATAAAATTTTCTTGTAGATTTCGTTATTACTGACGTTGATAATTAAAAAAGCCCTGCGATGGACTGGCGATCTGTCCAGGATGTACCCTGCCTCTCGCCCGAAGTCAGTGGGATAGGCTCCAGCCCCCCGTGACCCTGCATAGGATAAGCGGTTCTGATAATGGATGGATGGATAATGTGGAGGGTCTATGCTTTAAGCCTGTTTTGATGCACACATGCATTTTTTTTGTTGGCTATAGGATGCAGGCACGCATGTTTTGCTGGATCGAGAGGAGATTCAGAGAGTGATCAGCTCGTGCAATGACTTCGCAGAAGCTGAAAAACGAAGTAAGAACCCCATACTTCATTCTATCATCAAGTCTTTTATATCTACACTTCTTTCTTTGGCTAATCATTTCCATTTACATTGACTAGAGCTGGAGGCGGTTGCAGCCATCAACAGGGCCATTCGCCTTGGCAACGCCACAGACACCGTGGAGGAGCTGATTAATCCTGAAGCCCGCCTGCCAATCGTCTACCAGAGCGCTGCTAACCTCTACCAGGCAGAGCTCTTCAGTCTGCAACTTCAGGGGGCACGAGTAAGGAACATTCCCATATGTACACACACACACACACACACACACACACACATGATTCTGCCATGTTCCTCTTGACATGTGTTTTTTTTACTGCTTTTGGGTCAGTCGGGCCTGGGCCACGAGGAGCTGTCTGTGGCCGTGGAAATGCTTTCGGCCGTAGCGGTGTTGAATGAGGTACTGGACACCAAAGACCCCCAGGCTGTCATTGAGCAGCTGTCAGACTCTCCACTGGGCTTTAGCAACATGGACCAGGACAACCTGCACAGGTACGGAGGCACAGGAAATAAACAAAACAACCCCCGGCTGGTGGAGCCAAGCTAGTTGTGTTGGGTGACTGCTACTGTCATACACGATCATGGTTAAGTGAGAGAAAACTATTTCAGACTATCACAGTAGGGACAATATGATAGCACCAATGTTGTTTTATGCTAGGATTGAAAGGGAGTGTGGGATTTCAGAGCTTATTTTGGTTTTCTAGGTACGCAGACACTCTGATGGGTTTGAGAGCTAAAGCTCTCGCGGAAGGACAGGAGTTCCTCACCTGGAACGATGTTCAGAAGTGCATCGACACCGTCAACGTTCAGGTCCACGAGGAACATGAACGTAAGAGAACTGTACAATTGATTTGTGGGTGGGGGGGGGGCCTCCATGCAAGGTCCTATTATAATCAGTCAGGCGTTCATTAAGAAATGTTCCACAAGAACATCTAGATTAATGAAGTTATACTCGTCATCCGGTTTGCTTTCAGGTATCATAGCGATTGCAGAGATCAACGAGGCGCTGAACTCTGGAGACCCAGAGCAGACCCTGGCGGCCCTGCTCCTCCCCACAGCCAAGCTGACAGGAGTGAAGCCAGCCACCGCCCGACATTACCATGAGCTACTGCAGCACACCAAGCACCTGCTCTGCAAGGTAGCGAGCGACAGGCCACGGGAAACAGAGCCACAGAACTCTTTAGCATAGCTCACACGTTCTGTCATGAAAGGATTATGGTGTGATATAACAGATTCCTTATCGTTAGGGAAACAGGGATTTATGATGTTGGGAAACGGGTATTTTGACCATTAAATTATCACGTGCATCATGCTTACAAAAACATTTAAAAGCCGCAGGGGGGGGGGGGAAGTACTTTTGTATGTTTGTCTCGTGTTCTTGTAAGTGAAAATGCATCACAGGTTTTAGTTCAGACAGTGAAGGATGAATATAGACAAGTGAATTTATGCTGGGATGTTGAAACATGTCAGTCTAGAGCTTAGGACGTTCATAGCCTGCAGTATAACCCTTACTGAACCTTGTTTGACCCCAGCTAATGACATGTCATTCTGGTACAAGGTGGAGTCGACTTACCATAAATGTGAGGAAAAAAAGCTCAATGGAATGAGTGACTGTGAGGCATACACCAACCAATTTAGTATTGTGGGATTTATACATTTACAAATTAGTGTCATACATTCCATATAACAATACTTTACTTGAAAAATAGTTTTAAACCCTTCTGTTTAGTTTGTCCCTTAATACAGTTAATACAGTACCGCTGTGCAAAAGAAACGTAGCTCAGTCACCACTTTGTGGTATTGTCCTGAGAAAGTCAACAGCTATTTTGTCTTGAACTTTTTGTCCTCTGTGAATTTGTTGACAGTGTCTTGTGTTCCAGGAGGTCTCCCTATAAGTCCAGCTGGTTTGTTCCTAATGTCAGGATTCTCCCGCTGTGCTCTGGCATAAAGGTCCTGTGCCGAGCCCTCCCACAGGCTCAGACCAGAACAGGCTGTCTCTGGGGTTTCCTCGGCAGGGAGGCGGGGGGCCGCGTGACGGGGGCGGTCGTGCACATGAGCACACACAGGAAGGGATCCAGGCAGCTGTGAAAGCAGCAGAGACACACGGCTGCTCTGTAGTAGCCATACAGCTCGTCCCTCCCGCCGGACAGCAGCCTGGCATAGTGGGCTATGTGCAGCACACCGCTGGGGGCGAAACACACTACGAATATGAAGAAGACCAGGCTGCTCGCTCTGAGCAAGGGTGCCCAGTCACGCCCCGAGCGGCCCAGGTGGTACACCACCGCGGCGTGGGCAGCGACGCAGATGAGAAAGGGCAGAATGAAGCCCAGGCACACCAGGGCCAGCCTGTAGGGCACCAACAGGGCGTGGGTGTCCTCATCCAGAGGTTGCACGTCATGGCAGGTGGTCACACCCAAGCCTGTCAGCTGGTAACTCTGCCTGACTAGGAGCTCAGGGACCACAGCGGCCCCAAACAGAGCCCACACCACCACACAGGAGCCCAGGGACCAGGCCCTCTTAGGCAGCCGGCGGTACAGGAAGGGCTTAGCAACGGCGAGGTAGCGCTTCAGACTGACGCACGCTATGGTGTGGGCGGAGCAGTAGACGTTGCCGTAGAAACAGGCGGTGACCAGGCGGCAGGTGGCCTCTCCAAACACCCAGTTGTTTCCCTTGACATGGTAGTGGATGCGCAGCGCCAGAGAGAAGAGAAGTAGCACGTCAGACAGGGCCAGGCTGAGGTAGAGCACGGTCATGGAGAAGGACCGCTTCCTAGTTCTCAAGAACCACAGGATAAAGACGTTGGAGGGCAAGCCCACGGCCATGGCAAAGGCATAGGCTGAGGGGATGAGCCTGGTGCTGAGGAGGCCCGTGGTGTAGGCTCCAGCCGGCTCCTCAGGCCTAATGTTCAGCCACGGAGGGAGCAGCAGGCCCGGGGGCTCACGGGTACAGTTGGGCTGGTAAAGACGGCCCTTGTAAGTCTTGGGCGTGAAAACCATTTTGTCGGAGCACTGCCCTGTATAAGTTAAAACATGGAGGACGTGAAACAATGTTATCTATTTGGATTTCAAGTAGTTTATGTATTGACAGAGCACTTTCATATTCGTTTACGTAAAGTAATAGTAGATTTGAAAGTAATCATTTGCTTTAAAGACTTGATAGGACTTAAATACAGGACTTTTAAATATTATAAATAAAAAAATAAGTTTTACATCGCTATTGAATTACACTTTTTCCCAAGAACAATAATGATGTTTATTGGTATAAAGATATTTTTGTGTAAAAACAACAAACAAAACCTTACCATTGTCCTGTAGTGTTGGCACTGCCATCAGCCAGTAGAGGATCCAAGGCAGAAGGGTGGCCATGTCAGTGCTCACCGTCGTGTTGTGTTTATATTAGAAATGTTCCCTTCGGTCCACTTTGTCCCACACATCCAAGCGTTCAGTCGGCTCTCTCTGGAGTTGGTGGAGAGTTGTCCGTCAGTGATCACCACAGTTCACATGGTCTGCTCTGCTAATGTGGACCTGCACTCTGCCTGTGTGCTGTAAGGCATTCTGAAGCTGTTCCCTTGGTGTGGGTCGTGTGGATACAGCAAAAGTGAGCACATTTCCTGCCTAGACATGAAGGCTGAATTCCAACTATCTGCATTAGACATTGTGAACTGACTCACAAGAGAGGAAAGAGCGATCTGCTGGCTGACAGTTAGTGGCCAGTGCATTTCATGTCCACTATCATATCATTCCATTCACAAACATGTTTCTAAATTACTAAAATGACTAACATTTATTATTAGTGGGGCGATTTTTAAAATATTTTATGATTGTGTGTCATGTTTTCTGTGAGTTAGCGTTCGAATGTCTGAATAATTATATATTTATATAAACTTCTGTGGTTTGAATTAATGGGGAAAAGAAGAAAATGTGTTGGATACATGGAAGGAAGGGAGTTTGGGGGAGCTGGGGGGTTCCTGTTGATCTTGTGGTCAGCGGACACTCTGACCCAGCCAGAAGTCTCCATATTTAGCCTGGGAAATAAACATTTTGTTGAAACACCTGAATCAGTAGAGCGAGCGTGTTTGTTGTTTTAGTCCTCTTTTAGACAGATAAATAGGGTTCATGTTTTGATTAGCCCTTGACCTCCATGTTTAATATGTTCCTCAGGTCCTGCCTGTGGAGAAAGAGAAACTGGTACTGCTCTAAGTGTTTCCTGTAATCAGATTTGTCTGTGTGATTTGTGTGACGTTGTTGTTACGATTGCATTTCTAGTGACAAACGTAATTCTTTTGCTTAGGACTGAGCTTATGCTAGACAGCTTGCATAGATTAGCGAGAGGAAGAAATCCCCCTATTGTTTAAGTGTTTTGTTGTTGCACAATCTGGTCTCAAAGTACACAACTCATGTCTTCTTTCTCAGCGTATTACATTTGCATCGCATTGGCTTTTCAAAGTGGGGGTGATTAAGTGAATGAGTTGTCTGATTCCAGACCTCTGGGGATGAGTCTGCTGTACTGTGGCTGGACCAGATCCAAGAGGCCATTCACAAAGCCAACCAGGACGAAGAGGACGCTCTCATCCGTACGTCTGAGCACTGCAGGCACAGGCATACAAAGACAAATGCATACACCCACACACCCAGCCACACAAGTTTGGAGGGTTTAGCTTTGTGTTCCTCTGGCAGTGGCTGGCGTGGTTGCAGATATCAACCGAGCAGTGGAACGAGGGGAGGCCCAGAACACCCTGCAGGCCCTACAGGCTCCCAGTGCAGGGTTAAGAGGGGTGCTGCCAGAATGTGCAGAATCCTACCAGACACAGCTGGCTACGGAGCAAAAGTATAAGTCTTCAACAGGTAACTTTGTGTATACCTGGTTAGAGTTTATACAAATGCCTTAGGGGCTTGACATGGTAAACCATTTTGACTAAGTCTAAATAAGCCAGCACATTCGTGTTCTACTAGTTACATGCCAAAATACAGGAACAATAACAGTATAATGTGAAGCCGTATATGTCCGAGTTTTGAAGACGTGTGTTTTGTTTTTTGACTGCACATGTTTCCTACCTTTGTTGAACCAGGCAGTAGTGACAATGTTTGGGTGAGGCATCGGGTCAAGGACGAGTATGAATTCTTCTACAACCTGGAGAGCGGAGAGGGAACCTGGGAGACACCAGAGGACTTTGAAACCAATGGCAGCCATCTTACCAAAGAACAAATCCAGGTCCATACTCCCAGATTTTTGTCAGTTGCCATCTTACGGGAAAGTTAAGTAACAAGTCAAGTCGAGGCACAGCAGTGAATGTGTGTGAATGTCTGTGCCCTCAGAATGTGGTCGGCGGCGTGACAGCAGAGTATAATAGGGAACAGTTGTGGTTGGCCAATGAGCACATGGTTACCCTACTCCAGGCAAGGGTCAGAGGTTACCTGGTGAGGAGAGCCCATGTACAGAGACTGGAGTATCTAAGAAAACAAGAACCTCAAGTGGTGAAACTACAGGTACAACTCTTAGCCATAGTATATGGTTCATAATACATAATGCTATGCTGGATCACAATAGTCAGGGGGAAAAGTACTTGTTCTCATGCACATGCTTTACGTAGACCATACTCTGTTATTATTGAAGTCAACCACCACGTCTTCATTGCACACTAAACTGGGTCATGGGATTTGTATGGATTCCAATGTTTTTTTAATACAGGCTTGCTGGAAAGGATGTAAACAGAGGAAGATCTACAAAAATAGAAGGAGTGTCCTGCAAAACAGTGTGGCTTCTGTTGTCAAGGTGAGAAGGACATGTTTTGATTGCTCCTGTCATCTAAAAGCAACACCAAATATATCAATCTTGTATCATGTATTAGAATTTAAGAATGCTTAGTAATATTAAATAATTGTCCGGGTATGTAGATACCGTACCTAATATTTTTTTCATGTCCTCAGATTCAGTCCATGGTGAAAATGTGGAGGGCTAGGCAGAAATACTCTAAAAGGCTGCAGTACTTTAAAGATCATGTGAGTGACAAAGTGCTCAAAGTACAAAGCGTCCCCTTTTGCAAATGTTGTTCAATGTCTAAAGCATTTCCATTTGTTTAGGAAAAAGAAATTGTCAAGATCCAGGCTTTCCTGAAGGCCAACAAAGCTAGGGACGACTACAAAACACTTAGTGAGTCAAACAACACCCTTTCCCCGAAGAACTAAATAGCTTATACTGCAGTGTATTTGTGAGCTAGGAACGCTAACGTGTGTGTGCGCGCGCCTGTGTGCGTGTGTGTACGCGTGTGTGTAGCGGGTGACCAGGATCCCCCTCTGTCTGTGGTGCGCAAGTTTGTTCACTTGCTGGAGCAGAGCAGCCTGGACCTGCAAGAGGAGCAGGATGTGACACAGCTGAGGGAGGAAGTGGTCACCAAAATCCGCTCTAACCAGCAAATGGAGAAGGACTTGAACCTAATGGACATCAAGATCGGCCTGCTGGTGAAGAACCGGATCACCCTACAGGTTAGCTTAATGGAGGTGGCACCTTCATAGCACGCAGGCCACTGCGACTGATCACATACACATTATCACAGGAACATTGTGCGGTACAAGCTGAAAAATACAAATCTATTTCAATGTGTGGGCGGCACGGTGGCGCAGTGGTTAGTGCTGTTGCCTCACAGTAAGAAGGTCCTGAGTTCTAATCCCGCCTGAGGACCTTTCTGTGTGGAGTTTGCATGTTCTCCCCGTGTTTGCG
>JAVQJS010024679.1:0-13576 GCA_036024795.1 Galaxias rostratus | reverse complement strand
CAGACAGACAGACAGACAGACAGACAGACAGACAGACAGTGTGTGCCAGACAGACAGACAGACAGACAGACAGTCAGTGTGTGCCAGACAGACAGACAGACAGACAGACAGACAGACAGACAGACAGTGACAGGCAGACAGACAGACAGACAGTGTGTGCCAGACAGACAGACAGACAGACAGACAGGCAGACAGACAGGCAGACAGAGGGGAGCCGTGTGTGACCTGCAATCTGAGGGGCTGTGGAGGGAAGGAGGATGGTTGGAGGAGAAGTGGGGTGTAGCCGGCACCCCCTGGCCTGCTCGCTCTGTCCTGCATGTTGACTCTGCAGCCTACATTACCACCAGGCATGGGGCTGCATAGTGCTGCAGGATAATGGACGAGGCCACCGGCATTGCTGAGATAAATGCAAAAGTCTTTCAAGGGTAAACAGGACGCGTTGCCGTCTTTCAAGGGTAAACAGGAAGTATTTCAATTTTTGAAGGATAGACAGGAAGTACTGTTATATTTCATGCTTGAACATAATGTATTTAAATGGGTAAACAGGAAGTTGTGCCATTTTGAATCTTCAGCAGGAAGTGAAAGCCCAGCGACATATGAAGATTAAATGAGATGCTCTGGGCTTCATAAACGTGTCAAAATAAGTCTGACAAGCCCCGCTGCTCCTGGCCCTATAGAAATATAAGTTAGAGAGAGGGGTGTGTTTGGTTAAACAGGGAGGTTTGTCCTGGGGACAGGATACAGAGAGAGGGGTGTGTTTGATTAAACAGAGGGGTTTGTCCTGGGGACAGGATACAGAGAGAGGGATGTGTTTGGTTAAACAGAGGGGTTTGTCCTGGTAACAGGATACAGAGGGGTGCGTTTGGTTATGTCTCAACGGTGATGGTATGTTCTGTAATTAGACGACTCATACTGTGCAGTAGCTCTACCCTGTACTTGAGTTCTTTTAGTTTGGTAAACGGTAGTTCTGGTGAAGTAGCTGTCCATTAGGTAAAGAGAGGGTTGGCCCAAACCAACGGGATCCTACAAAGTGATGTCTTCAGATTGGCTTTGTTGCATATTGATGTGTTCTGATTGGCTATGTTGCACATTGATGTGTTCTGATTGGCTATGCTCTGTAGTGATGTGTTCTGATTGGCTATGCTGCATATTGAAGTTTTCTAATTGGCTATGCTTCATGGTGATGTGTTCTGATTGGTTATACTGTATATTGGTGTGTTCTGACTGGTTATGCTCCATAGTGATGTGTTCTGATGGGTTACGCTCCATAGTGATGTGTTCTGATTGGTTGTGCTCTATATTGGTGTGTTCTGACTGGTTATGCTCCATAGTGATGTGTTCTGATTGGTTACGCTCCATAGTGATGTTTTCTGATTGGCCATCCTCCAGATGAGGTGTTCTTAATGCTAAGGCTCAGCGTCTTTGAGTGTTTTAAAAGCACTTCAGGCGTGGGGGGTGAGGATAGGGGGGAGAGACTGAAAGGGGGGTAGGGGGTGAGGCGTGGGGGGTGAGGATAGGGGGGAGAGACTGGGGGGGTGAGGCGTGGTGGGGGGGAGACTGAAAGGGGGGTAGGGGGTAAGGCGTGGGGGGTAAGGCGTGGTGGGGGGGAGACTGGGGGGGGGGGGTAGGGGGTAAGGCGTGGGGGGTGAGGATAGGGGGGAGACACTGGGGGGGTGAGGCGTGGCGGGGGGGGAGACTGGGAGCGTATGGTGGGAACCTGGGGAAGGCAGGTTAGAGGGAGATGACAGGATGATGGGCTGGCTGGACACTGACCCTGAAAGGGAGATGAAAGAGGCTCACGTCTGCACTTTAGCAGCTCAAACTGGGGCTGCAATCAGCCGTGAAGACCCCCCCCCACTCATCCTCCAGCCAACTCACACACTCTTGGCTTGCCCTCCTCTCTCTTCCCCTGCTCTCATGAGCTCCCTCTCCTCTCTCTGTCTCTGTCTCTGTCTCTCTCTCACTCTCTCTCTCTCTGGAATGTTGGTGTGAGCATTTACATTGTGTCGCACGCCCTTTGGATTGCGGGTGGGACGAAGTTTCCTGTCATTCCATTCATGCAGCGAAAGCCAAAGCCTGCACAACTAAGGAAAAGTGAAGCCGTCCACCCGTTTTTCCGCTAACTAGTCCAGTCCAGCAATTCCTCAAGGCTGGCCAGGAAATTACTCTGTTCACGTGTGAGGTCATTTCCTATCCTGCTGCAGTCTGTGAACATCAGCCCCCTTGCCTAAACCAAGAAAGAAGGTTGATTGCTTGGCATTCCTAACTGATGTTGAGTTCAACATTTATATTGCTCCACCCTGGAGTTTCCCCCCTCTGTGCACTCTCAGGAAAGGGGCTGTTTTAGCTGTTTTGTGGCAATTTTGTTAGCAGCATGTCATTAGAATTTAATGGTAATTGTAGAAGTTGCGCTCTGGTCATGCTGAGGGAGATACCCCATCTGATAGAACATGCTTGCTTTGCTCCATTCAGACTACTGTCGTTAGTGATGGTTTTTTGGAGGGGTGTGGGTGCATTTTTGTCTTGGCACTAAAGGATGTTTCAACTGGTGTTTACTGTGTGTATACATGGTGCCTGGCCTTACTGTTCGTGGAAAAGGGAATGTGGGTCACAGCCATTGGCTGGTGAAAGTCAATATTTGGCAATGATTTGCACATTGGCAGGGACCGACCTTGATGATGGCTTCTGCAAAGCTGAAGCTCATTGTTGACATGTAGGCTAATGCTACTGATACTCACTGAGTACTCCGTTTTATCCCATTTGGAAAGAGTGTTGCAATGTAAACGAAACATTGAATTCTAAGGATTTGACAGGCTATTTCTGAAGAAAATTAATGGTTTGGCTTCCCCAAAAATGTGAAACGTTTTGCTGGTGCTGGAGTTGTGAAGTTGTTTTATAGCCATTGCGTCTTCAACAGGGAAAGTCCTGTTTGTGTTGAGTTTTTTTTTTAGACTGTGTACCCAGAGGGGGAAATAAAAGTGACTGTCTTCCCATCACCATTTCATTCAGCAAAACCAAGGGATCTCTCTTCATTTCACTGGTCGTGGCCCATCGTTTCCGAAGCAGCGTGGGATGAGTTTGCACCATCAAGCGGTTCTCTCCCCTGCATGGCCAACTTTTCCTGCTTTCCCTCTAGTAGCCCCCTCACATGCAGTGGGAAGTTCCTTTTGAATGAGCCCCCGTGGTTTACACAGCTGCTGGAAATTTCCTTTAAAGGAAGTGTGCAGGCCGCTGAGCCAGCGATCAGGCCCACAGGTCCTGGCAGGCTGAGTGATCAACCAGGCTCTGATGGCAAGAGGAAGGGGACGGGTCCACATGGCTTTCAATGAATCACTTCACCCAGTCCCTCTGCTATAAATGCAAACTATGTTGAGCTGGACTGTAGCTGTCATCAGCCGCTTGTTCTCAAAGTGACTTTTTGCCTTTCATGCCGTCGGCTCTTTTTTAAAAGAAAGTCAAGGGTCAATTTCCAACGATGCCTTTGATTTTTTTTTGTTAATTTCTCCCTAAAGTGAAAGCATGATTTATTTGGCCATAGTTTTGTAATTGGCAGTCTGCAGTGTCTCTATTTAAGCACTGGATGCTTGTTCTCCTGAGCAGTGTAGCAGCATAATGTATGGGATCCAAAGTGGGTGTGTTTTGCAAGTTAAGCTATTGTTTGCTTGAGACCTTTCCTCTGGCACTGTCCGTCAATAGCCTACTTTGTCACCCCTAGCTATCCCAGGATCATTTCCAGATGTGCACGGCTTAGCTCTTGGAGAGCCCTCAAATCGTTTTCCAAATCCTAGATATTTGAGAAGCCCTTCTCCTCTCCAAACAGGCGAGAGTCTCCTGAGCCCTGGTGTTGCTCCAAGAGTGGATACCCGGAGCTCTGGCCCCCGTCTCCTGTTCCTAGAGATCTACCACCTGGGTCCTCATTCCAGCCTGGACCTGGTTCTGCTCCAGGTCTACTTGTGCATAGGCCAAACACAGAAGAGTGCCCCAGCCCCCACCGTGTCTGTTCTGGCTCAGCTGTTCCCCCCTGCGCTCAGTGTCTCTCTAACACAAGCTGACGCTTTTAATAGGCGCGCGGTTCACCCGCCGTTACGTTAAGGCCGGGTTAAGACAGTTGGAAATATCTCGCCGATATTAAACCTTTTACGACGGAGAGCAGGCCCAGCTGCCAAAACATTTCTGCTGTATTTCAGAGGTCAGATTGGCTCTAACTCTGCCAAGAATACTTGTGTTAAGAGAATCTCTTTCATATGGAGAGGTTGACTCTCCGCTCTGTTTGGGTTCCGTTGTTTTTTCCCCCTTTCGGACCAAACCCTCAGCGCCACCTGTCTCTGCCTCCGGCGGTGTTAGAGGGGAGGGTGGGCCGTGGCCCGCTCCCTAAAGGTCAGGACTGAGGAGGAGCGGCCGGGTCCAGTGCCATGCCGCTAGACGCCCACTCTGTCCCTCACACTGCTCCCTTTGTTCAGCCCGGCGGGGCTCGTGTGCCCCCTGCTCACCCCGACGGGGCTCCGCACGGCGCTGACGGTGTTGGATTTCTCATCCAGCGACCAGGAGAAGCCACCTGGGATTGTTCAAAGCAACGCGGCCCGTGTCGCCAATCTGCTTCCTGGCGCGTACTCGTGTTTTGTTGGTTAAAGAAAATGGTTTATCCTGAAGTAAATATTAAGTTCTGAATTTCCTATTCCTGACAGGGTCTGTTCCCCTAAAGAAGTTATGGCAGCATCTGTTTGAACTATCTTGGAGGAATGACTCTCTGTATAGTTCTCACTCGGAGTCATTGTTCTTTTGACTACCGCAAGTGCATTAAAGGACGTTACAGATTTATCCTGGCAGAAATGTATGTGAAAGTCAAGTTTATTGTACTGTAGCTGCATACCATAAATCCCTTTTTAGATAGGAGTCTGTAAAGGGTGGGATCCCTTTAGAAGGCCTCTCGCCTCCCGTCCCACAAATCAGTGATCACACATCACCCAGACAGGGAAATTATCCGGGAGGAAGACCGCCTGGTTCGATTCACCCTTCCACTCTGAAACCCTTTTCAAAATGGGGAGCACGAAACATTTCCTGTTTAGCAAAAGACTCAGTGGCTAAAGCATTTGAAGAATTCCAGGGAGTGCGGAATTCCAAGGTGGCAGACATTCTTGAGTTTGTCACGTCATGCCTGACGTGACGCCAGGGATGGGTGAATGTGAATGGGGTGAACTAGGTTTCTTTATAGGAAGGAGGGTTTATGGTTTCTCTCTCTCTTTGTCTTCCAGGGGAATCTGGACTGGGGAAGTCGACGCTCATCAACTCCCTCTTCCTGACAGACTTGTATTCGGCCGAGTACCCCGGCCCCTCCCACCGAATCAAGAAGACCGTTCAGGTAATGCCCTGCGTTTGCCTGTCTGTTTGAGTTGGGACAGATGAACAGTTTCACCCCTCCCATGGCTGGGACAGGGAACTACTGTCTTGTCTTTTTTGCCAATCAGATTTATGTCCTTTGCTCTTACTTCAGTTGGACGAGGAGTGTGCACAATATTCCATAGTATTCAAACGGAATTCAAAAAGGTTTGGAGGTTTTCCTTGTAGAAGTAGGCCAGTCCTTTTGGTGCGTACACATGGTTTTAAAATAATAGAACAGCTGTAAGCTTAAGCCTGTCTATGCGGGTCTTGGCCGAGCTGTAAAATTCTCTCTGACCAGTGGGACCTTCGGGGCCTCTAGCTTTTGGAGCACAGGTGCGCCCTGGCATTTTTATCTGTATTTCCTCATCTCTGGCTGTGACGGCCCTCTGAATAGTTTCTATGGTATCATGTTTGCTCCTTGTCAGTCCTTATCTTGTCAACGCCCATGTTGAAGACGACACAACAGAACCTGTTCAACCAGGGCTGCTTAGGCGGCTGAAATGATGATGAGATGATGACTGGTTCGGTGTCGGTGGAACAGTTGGGATGGTGTCCCTTGTCAGGGCGGCCTCTACGCAGTCTATCTAGGCTTTTCATATGTCCACACACATCACATTGAACTCAGTTTGCCCTATTGTTATATAGGCATAGTGAATGACTAACGCCCTAATGCGTGTGTTGAATCTCTACTTGATCTTGCTTATTGTCAACTCTTTCAATAAGCAGGAGATTTAGGTGATGCCACGGCAGACGGACGGTGTCTCTGTCCTCGTCCGCTGGGTTCCGATGGGAGGAAACGTCTGAACCGCGGTGGTTTCCAGGGCCCTAGCTTAACGTAGGGCAGCTGACCTGAGCTCTCGGAGATGAGGGGAAGAGCATGACTCCGCTTATGGGAGTCTAGAAAGACCCCTCTGTTGCTCTCTATTTGTTTTGATGCATGTCTTCTTCTTTCGTTCTTTTTTCACCAGCCAGAAAGAGCAACTAGGTCCTGCCTCTAGGTATTTGGCAACATTTCAACCTTGGCATTGTTCGACAATAGAAGCTCTTATAATTCCACTCGTCATTCGTGCTTCTGTAGTGGTGCAGGGATGAATCTTTTCTTTGTTCATTCCCATCCCCTCCTCTGCTCCGTGTCTCCCCGGGTGACCCGCTTACATCGTTTGGTGGATTAAGGCAATATCTAGGTTAAGGCCGAGCAGAGAGCTGAGCCCGCTGGAGGATGACCAAGATTCACAACGGGGCGGCCCAGATCAAACATACCCACGTGTGAGGCCGCCGGGTTAATAGCGTGACCTTTTGAACCCACGGGGACTGTGCGTCAGTCGGGCCAGCTGGCAGAGAACCTCCTCTGGGCGGCCCCAGGGATGGGACTTGTTCAAGGGCCGCCAGGAAATGTCTCGACTTAGTACGTTGCACAGCCCAAACAGGGTTTTCGCTTGGTTTCTTTCCAGCACACTAACACCAGGTTCCGTGCCCATCCCCCACTCCCCCCAAGAGGAGGGGGAGGGAAGGCAGAGGAGTGGAGGAGGGGGCAGCAGACGAGGTGAAAATCATCACCACACTGGGATTCTCTGGGTGGTGGTCGGAGGTGATGATAGGAACTGTAGTGGTGCGAGCGCCAAAGTAATGTGTAGCTGTGGAGGTTATGCTACCTACATGAGCATCATGTGGCTGACGGATGAGTTACGGAGAGCCACGGGGCAGACACCATTTGCAAGTCCACATCAGGTCTCTGGGCGTGAAGTCTGACCTCTTTGATCACATGAGTTAGCATGTGCTCCTCTGCGTAGGCCTGTTGACATTTGCCTACTGGCCCGTTTGTCTGGGTGCTTGTGACTGTGAATCTGCGAATGAATGGGGTGTGTGTGTGTGTGTTGTTTTGTTCACTACGTGGGGGTCTTGCCAGCCAGCCAGCCGTGTGAGAATGCTGATTGACTGGCTGATTTAGTGAGGTTTAAGCTGGGATGGGTTGTCACAGAGCACCCTGCCAAGGCTCCATGCTTCAGAGCAGCATCTCCACGTCACAGTTATACAATGAGGTGGTAGAAGACAACCCGTTAGCGGCCCATGCGTGGTGGTGAAACGGGAGTTGCCGCTGCAGTATTTTGTCTAGCAGCCTGTGCATTCCTGCTCTCTTTCGTTGAGATAGTCCCAGGGTTTTCACTGGTGCCCCTGCAGCTTAGCCTACGTGCTCGCAGACATCCTGTGCTGTCGAGATAACCGCTCCACTTGTAACTGATGAGTAACAAAGAGGGTCTTGAGCTGGCCGGCAATGTCAAGTTTCGAGGGGATTGTTTTTTCTTTTTCTTTCCGTGAATGTGCTGAGCTTGCAGTTGGCTGAATGTGTTTCCCAGCCCGGGGAGTGTGGGACAGGGCCGACGCTGAAAGGGGCCTCTCAGTGACTCCCGGCCGTTTGCTTTGGCTGCCTCTCTCGGCGACCCCGGCCCTCGATCCCTCCATTTTTAATGTGTCGGGGAAAGGCCAGCGGCTCAGCGCCTAGCGTTGACAGGGACAGACCTGCCAACGGGCTGTTTGTGTCTGCGCCGAGGCTTTGAGATGGAAAGGTGCGCTCCATAACAAACCCTTTCCTTTGGCGATGGCTGGGGCTGATAAATCACATCTACTCTCCGTCTCTTGTCTGATCTCAGCGGGGGCATCTCTGCTGTCACCGGCCCATTCCTTCAACGTCTCCTCCCAGTGTTTGGAAACCGCTCTCCTGACTGACGGTCTTGACGGCTGTTGGCGGGACTATCCGTTGGTTGCGCTGAATCGACTACTCCGAACACCTGCCTCTCGTGCATGTTCGTCAGGTTACCACAAGGGAAGCTGTGTGCGTGTGTAAACGGGTTGTAATGATCGTCGTTATATCACCAGCTTGGCATGCCGATCCAAGGCGTCAGGTGAGGGCGTTCGAGGTGTGGCAGGACAGCCTTGTTAGAGTCATACCGGCAACCAATAATAATTTCTGGAGTAATAACTTTACTGCCGCTGTGTTTTGGTCTATGTGGCAACACAAACAACTGTGTCAGGAACGGATGGTTGAACCGTTGAAGGCCCTGACAAGATGTGCGCCGCTTGTTGACATCTTCCGTTTACTCGTGTCTGTGCTTGCGTTTTGTGGGCAACGGTGTCTGAACAGATCATCAACGCTGCTGTGTGTGTGGGTGTGTGTGTGTGTGTGTGTGTGGGGGGGGGGGGGGGGCAGGCAGACTACCAGACAAACCAGTAGGGAACAGGAAGGAGGAAGTGATAAGGACCTTGACAAAGTGGTTGGCCTGCTTTGGGGCGAAGGCAAGGCTGTCCTGACACGCCACCATGCACACGTAGCCGCTAGATTGTTGATCTTTTTATGAAAAAAAAGAAAAGAGGAAATAGTCCAACCCTCTGGTAGACATTCCAGCGTGGCTCCGCTGGGCATCCCTTTGAAGCAGGAAACATGATGCGGCCACGTCCCATTGGGGCCGAGGCGCCCTGTGGAGCCGGTGCCCTTGGCCAGCCCAGTGTTTTAGTGGGAGCTCCCCTCAGAGGCAGGTATGTTCCTGGGGCTTGGCCTGGCTCTCTCCCCTTTGATCTGTGGCTCTCTCCTCGATCCCTCTCTGATCTCCCACCACACAGAGAGGGCTTTGTTCTCGCCCTGTTAGTTTACCTGGCCGTTACTAAGTGCTTATTAGGGCTAACGTGGGGACGAGATTAGGTGTGTGTTTGTGTACATGCGCGGTCGTCTAGCTCTAGCCCGCCGTGTTTTCATTGCTGCAAATTCCTTTGGGCTCGCGCTAAAGTAGGCAGCCCGACCCTATTCCCAGAGGGGGAAAACTGGGAATGGTAATTCCATCTCACAAGCTTGTTTATTCTAGCAAAAAATCTAAAAGTATTTGGACAAACGAGTTATGCTCAGAGCTGATTTCCTGTTGTTTTTTCGTCTCGCTCCTCCTCTCCAAAATAAACTAATTGCATGTAGTAATTGTGGTGGCTTTGGTTTCCAACACAGCCTAGGGAAATGGGACGAAGCACAGTGGGATCTCTTCCATGGGAGAGCAGGTTGGAAGGGAGGGGTTCCGTAAAGAGGACGACATGGCCAGAGAGGGTCTAGTAGGACTACAACTCTACCGTCCGTTTGTCCCTCTGTGTCCTCGTGCCGTGAGACTGAGGCCTCACGGTCTCTCCTCACCAGAGCCCCCCGGCCCTCACCCTCCTCACCAGAGCCCCCCGGCCCTCACCCTCCTCACCAGAGCCCCCCGGCCCTCACCCTCCTCACCAGAGCCCCCCGGCCCTCACCCTCCTCACCCTGAGCTGCCCGCCGCGAGGACAGCCCATCCCCATCTACCCTAGTTACCACGCCGCCACCTCTAATTCATCCCAGACGGGGAGGCGTTAGGGCGTTTGCTGTGCACACCTCAATTCAGCAAGTCACGCCCTGCGCCATTAGGTTTCACAGGCTTCCCCCATACACAGCAGAGGAGTCCCATCCTCTTTGTGAAGGGGTTTGAGGAATGTTTGGCTCTCCCTATGGGTAATTAAAGGGTAGTGACAGGTCCGACTCTATGCTGTGTCACCGTCCACAGATGTTCGCCAAGCAGAAGCTCCACTCTTCTTGGGGTATCAGGTCAGCTTCAGTGGACAGAGTCCCGGCGTGGCGTGAAGGCTGAGGGGTCTTCCTCAGTGGTCCCGATGGGCTGGTCCTTCATCCAGGTGGTGGCCCGGCAGAAGGCGGAGGTTCAGGTGTTCTCCCGCGGTCTGTTTAGCAGAGGGGTCCGCAGGCCCTCCGACCGCAGATTGATTTGGAGCGTTTCTGTCACCCAATAGATTACCCAGCGCAGACATTATATTTTCAACATTCCTCCTCCTGATTCAAGATCAAGATGAGACTTCATTGTCATTGGACAGAGTACACGCACTGAGACAACGAATTGCAGTAGGCATCTAACCAGAAGTGCAATTGAAGCAGTAAAATGTATGTACATAATGATAAATATGACTACAGTAGATAAATATGAATACGATGCCATGAGGTATGAACAGTATTCCCTGTATCCTGTATTCTCCGTCGCTCCTACTCATCTCCCCACAGCCGGTGCTTACATGGACAGATAACAGCGGACGGCAGGGAACTCTGTTTTCAACAGCACATCATCAGTGTTTTTAAAAACATGCCTGTGAGCCCCTGATCTGTCTTCTCCTTGGGAGATTCTTTTTTTTTTGTCTTCTTGAAACATGCTAGGAATGAAGTTGCTGCAATTGGATGGATGTGTTATCTGCTGCATACGTACAGCTCAAGGGGTTTCCAGCTATAGGAAGCGTGGATCTGCTGTTAAGGTTTCTGTCACCCGCTAGCTCTTAGCAAGACGGTTCTCCTTTGCTTGGGCGGACATTTTGAGAGGCTCATTAGAGGCACAGTCCGTGTGTGTCGGTATCCTAACACAGCCAGCACCACGGACCACAGCTTCCCTCGTTCAAGGCAAACACACACACACACACACTTGCCTTTTTTTTACCAGGTGGTTCAAAATAGAGCGTACCCAAACTGCCGTTGTGGTTCCCTTTTTCTTGCTTGACTGTCTCTCTTTGGGTTGGCTGAGCGGGCGTGTCAGACGAGGTAGGCTGACAGTGGGCCCAGGGCCAGCCAACGAGGAGGCCAGGGGGCTGTGCTGCGGACCAAGAGGGCCTGCATAGCTCCGCGTAGATGAGGTTACACTCCAGTGTGACCTGTCTCCACATGGTCTACAGCCTAGTTGTTAGTACTACTGTGTTGACACCCTCTGGATCTCATGTCGTCGACTTTGCTACTATAGGGAGCCTGTTCCAGCTTTGGCTTTGCGTTGTGTTTGAAGAGGTGTTTGTGTCAGGGGCTGTCCTGCTAAACAGGACAAGTGCATTCCACAGATGCAGCTATTTATGAGTGTGTGCGTGCGTGCGTGCGTGCGTGGTCTACTTTATCACGAGGGCTGGACTGCATGCTGTTAAAAGCCCCGCTGCTCCTTTGACCAGCTAAGAGACAGCTCTCTCTTTTTCTCCCATGTCTCTCTCTCACGCACGCACGCACGCACGCATTCTCCCTCCGGTTGTCTTGAAGATCCCGTTGAAGGATTCTCCACAAGCTGCCCCCTCCATCAACGCTAGCGTGCACAACTCCCTGGTTAACCCCCTGTGTTCTGGCTGTCCCAGGTGGAGCAGTCCAAGGTGCTGGTGAAGGAGGGGGGGGTCCAGCTGCTGCTCACCATCGTGGACACCCCCGGCTTCGGCGACGCCGTCGACAACAGTAACTGGTGAGCGCGGCCCTCCCTGTTGGTTACCATGACGAACACTATCATTTAGGAGCACATTTCTAGAACCCAATGGCACTGCGCCAGTACAAGGATGCCTTGATTAATACACTAAAAGTGATTAAACGAAGTTATAGGCATGTAATAGCAATAGGCCTGTCGTTATATAGTTTGATTAAAGTTAGAAGGAGTCACCCATGAAAGCCCATGGTCCTGACAGTGACCCTGGTCTTGTGTGTGTTTGGTGTGACTGGGTTGCAGCTGGCAGCCGGTAATCGACCACATCGACAGCAAGTTTGAGGACTACCTCAACGCAGAGTCGCGCGTCAACCGACGCCAGATGCCCGACAACCGCGTCCACTGCTGCCTGTACTTCATTGCCCCCTCCGGACACGGGTAGGTGGCGCCCGGCCTGGTCCGCTGTGCACGCTCTTTGGCGGGGGGGGGGAATGGGACGTCCCGCGCTGCAGCGTTCCTCCCCAACGCCATCGACCAAGCTGTCGTGTCTCTCTGGGGGATGGGAGGGAAAGACAAATGCCGGCCTCGTCAATGCTGTTTCTCTAGACTAGATCTGGACCACACACACCCACCCACCCACAGATCTATGTAAGCTCTATTGTGGCTGCCCCAGGTATTCCCCCCCCTCACTCCCTGTTGGAGCGGTCCAGGCTCCACACCACAGAGGCTGCTTTGTGGCTCCACGGGCCGTCTCTGAGCTGGTCCTCGCCCTGCGTTTTGGTGGGGGAGCTGCCTGGGCCTCAGGCCGGGAAGGACGGCCAGCGCACGGCAGCTCTCACCACCACCTTCTCCGCCCTGGCACGGAAACAAGAACCCCCCCCCACCCTTACTACACCCACCCTGCTTGTCTGGCACATTCATGGAAGGAGGGAAGGAGGAAAGGATTGCTGCCTTTTGAGTCGGCCCTGAACACTGGTGCTCTTTCAGCTCATCTTATTCACAGATTGAGGAAGGCCTCTGCGCGTTTGAAGAGCTGGGGTTAGCACCCCTCTGCACCTGAACAGGCCCTTTTTTAAACGCAGCCACATCCTCTTTACAAATTTACACACACACACACACACACACACACACACACACACACACACACACACACACACACACACTCACATAGATAAATCCACAAAGCCACCATAACGGATGTTTACGCTAATGGCTGTCTTTAGGCCACAGAGTTGTCAAATTTACAGCTGCGTGTGAGTATGCGTTCTGTGTCCAGATGTTTGAGTCGCCTGTTTCGCGTCTTCTCGGCACCCCCTTGGAGACGCCAGGTCAGCCAAGCGACCAGGCACCGAGCTCTAGCCCCGGCCCTAGCCCCGTCTGTCCGCCTCCTCCTCCAGTCCTAAGACTCCAAGTCTCTCTGTCCTCCTCCAGGCAGAAGGCCCTAACCCTCTCTGTCCTCCTCCTCCAGGCTGAAGGCCCTAACCCTCTCTGTCCTCCTCCTCCTCCAGGCTGAAGCCTATCACCCTCTCTGTCCTCCTCCTCCAGGTTGAAGCCTCTAACCCTCTCTGTCCTCCTGCAGGCTAAAGCCCCTGGACATCGAGTTCATGAAGCGGCTTCACGAGAAGGTCAACATCATCCCGCTCATTGCCAAGGCCGACACCATGACGCCCGAGGAGTGCCAGCAGTTCAAGAAGCAGGTGTGTGTCTGGGTGTGAGTGTGTGTGTATTCAAGTCTAGCGATTCTCGCTTTATCGCCAGCTCATTCTTATATAATGGGTGCAGTGTGTTTGGAGGTTGTGGCTTTAGGTTTTTCCAGTGTCACTATGAGGATGTGTGCATAGGGTCTTTATTGATGAGGCCTCCTATCGACTCAATCTGACTGGGACTGAGTGAGCGCATTGCTGAACGTGTGTGTGTGTGTGTGTGTGTGTGTGTGTGTGTGTGTGTGTGTGTGTGTGTGTGTGTGTGTGTGTGTGTGT
>JAVQJS010024676.1:0-14350 GCA_036024795.1 Galaxias rostratus | reverse complement strand
AGCTCCAGGAAGAAGGGCTGGAAGACCTGCAGCTCCAGAGGAGGAGCCATCCCAAAGCCTCCAGGGGCCAAACAGAAGGCCTTGGTCACCCACGTGGTGATGGTGTCTGGGACTGTGAGGGACATGTCAGCTGAGCCAGAGTCTCTAGAGACACAGGATTTTTTATTTAAAGTAAAAGTTAAAACAAAACAGATATTAAATATTAATAAATGGAAATCTGTATGTAGACAATGCTGTCTCTGCCTTAGTGGTCCCTTTTATCTAAACCTTAGATTATTTGCTATCTCAGGGAAGGCAGGGATACTATGTTTCAGGACAGTGTTAAATACTGATGATGTGGTACAACAGTAACCACTACGTTTCAGGACAATGTTAAATACTGATGATGTGGTACAACAGTAACCACTACGTTTCAGGTCTCCACTGAGCTCCTTACCCGACGTCCACCAGGTCCCAAATCCAGGTCTCAGGGAAGAAGGTTCGCATCGTCTGGATGGGAGCAGGAGGAGGAGGAGGAGGAGGACGATATCCAGAACCTCCATAATTAGCCTGGGGGACTGGGAGACCAGCTGAGCCCATCCCTGAAACTAGCAGACCAGCTTTGATTTGTCTTAACCTGAAGTCAACTGTTGAACGGCACGCAACGTCTCGTTTCATATGTTGATGACATGAGATATATATTATATATCCATCCATCCATCCATTATCAGAACCGCTTGTCCTATGCAGGGTAACGGGGGGGCTGGAGCCTATCCCAGCTGACTTTGGGCGAGAGGCAGGGTACACCCTGGACAGATCGCCAGTCCATCGCAGGGCCAACACATAGACATACAATCTTTCACACACACATTCACCACTACGGACAATTTAGAGTCACCAATTTACCTGCATGTTTTTGGAATGTGGGAGGAAACCGGAGTACCCGGAGGAAACCCACGCTAACACGGGGAGAACATGCAAACTCCACACAGAAAGGCCATCAGGTGGGAATCGAACTCAGGACCTTCTTACTGTGAGGCAACAGTGCTAACCACTGCGCCACCGTGCCGCCCCCTTCCTTATTCAAGATCACTTTTACTCTGTACAAGTTTCCCACTTTACCAACGCACTCCCAGACGATCGCATTTTCTCCACCTTGCTTGACAGAAGACATCAAACATTCCTCCAACATTTTTTGACAACATCTCACAAATGTTCTTCTGTGTGATCCAAAACTTAAATATAGATGTGTACGTACAAACCACTTTGTTTTTCTTTCTTTCCTGGTAAATTTTAGGCTACAATCGAACCCAGAGATGCAGATGCTTCAGATACTCAACTAGACTAAGAAATGCCAATTGTATTGCTTATTTTCAGCACAACTGTTTTTAGCTGTGCGAACATGATTGCACAGGGGTTTTCAAATGATCAATAAGCCTTTTGGGGAAAATAAACCTGGATTTGCTTACAGAACAAAGGCATAAAAGTAATTTACCGCCTAAACAATGTCTAGACCAGGGGTTCTAAACCTTCTGTACTTTAAGGCCCACTGATTGTTCACATATTTCCAAGGACCACCGTACAAAATAAATTTGGGAAAAATAACATGAAACTTACGCATTGAGACAAATATTTTTGTGGAGGGGCCTTAAATTTAAACAGTAAGGTGCTGACGCCACATTTCAAATTTCTCACACATTAACACATTTGCTTTTGGAAAAATGTAAAATGGGAAAACAACAATGGCAGACTAGGGAAGGGCAAATAAGACCATGATCAATATTATAATCAACATTAGAATATTCTATAGAAGTTATATGATATATATATCCACAGCACCTTATTCCAAAATGAAGCTGGCTTGTCCAAATGTGCTTTGTCGAGGCTCAAGCCACTCTGCTTGTGGCCTGTGCGCAGAAAAGGCTTCTTCCACATTACTCTCCCATACAGCATCCCCTTGTGCAAAGTGCGCTGAAAAGTTGAACAATGCACAGTTACACCATCTACAGCAAGATCATGTTGTAGGTCTTTAGAGCTGGTCTGTGGGTTGAGTTTGCCTGTTCTCACCATCCTTCGCCTCTGCTTATCTGAGATTTTTCTTGGCCTGCCACTCAGGGCCTTAGCTGGAACCGTGCCGGTTTTCCATTTCCTCACTACGTTCCTCACAGTGACAACTGAAACTGACAGCTGAAATCTTTGGGCTAGCTTTTTGTATCCTTCCCCTAAACCGTGATGTTGAACAATCTTTGTTTTCAGGTCATTTGACAGTTGTTTCGAGGCTCCCATATTGCCACACTTCAGAGAATATGCAAAGAGGAGAATAACTTGCAATTGGCCACCTTAAATACCCTTTCTCGTGACTGGCTTTACCTGTGTATGTAGGTCAAGGGTCAATGAGCTTGCCAAACTCATTTTGTGTTCCAATAATTAGCGCTAAAGGTATTCAAATCAATAACACAACAAGGGTGCCCAAATGTATGCACCTGCCTAATTTTGTTTAAGTAATTATTGCACACTGTCTGTAAATTCTATACACTTAATTTCAATTCTCAAATATCACTAAAATAATGTATGAAAATTAAGATATGCCACCACTGGGTTTAATTGCAAAGCAATTCTATTCATTTCCTAATCTAAAGAAAGCATGAAAATTACGGAACAACGAAATGACTAAATTACGACATTGATAAACTACGGTGGTTAGTAGGTCTTATCTTAACATGCACAGTTTAATAGTTTAAGTTGACAAATTATTGTAAACAGAACACATCAGTAAAGGGGTCTATCATCAAAATTCTCAATATTATGAAAAAGATGAATTTATGTTAGAAAAAGAAAAAGAATACTCGGTTCTAGGTCTGCTATTGCGGTTGGGTCAAGTTGAGAAGTTTCGTTTTTTTGTGGTGAGCAAGTTCTGAATCGTTTGAATTAACGTTGGGAGTTGTGAAGTTTGAAAGCGTGTTCACCCAAGAGGCCCAACTTGAAGACGAAACTGCTTTCCCCTGAGCAAATGCGATGTTATGGCATTTCTTCCATCATAGACCAGGCAGTGTGCGTGGCCAGCCCTCTAAATTAACTGCATCCTCGTGGGTTGGTAGACAGCGCTGAACTGAACACAAGTGTAAACGCCCACTTGGTGCCAGTTAAAACACCTGACTTCTTTCATTCATATGAATATTGTGAACGATATGTCATATGTAGTCATCTTTAAATTGGATAGGCAATTCTAAGACAGAAATAGTTTTAATATGTTTGTTTGGTCTATTTCAATTAGTCTCAGAGTGACAGAGAAATGCTAAGTGTTGCATCTGTCCCCTGTCTCCCCAATGCCCTTGTGTAAGCTCAATATTTGCGATAAGGCCTCTAGATGGTTTATAACACGTGTACTTAAAATCTTAAAATCAACAGCAGTTAATTGTCTTCAGTGTTAATGCGTGTTTAATTCTGATTACTTTACCATTAAAATACACTTAAACAATTGTAGTGATTGTGCTGCCTCCTGTTTAAATCACCTACATTTATCAGACTTTGTTGTGAAGGATTGTGCTACGGTGACCAATAAAGGGGTTCATTTTAGCCACATACTATTATTAACCCTAAATAATTGTAAGCTTAGCATACTTCAGCTAGCTAACATCCACAGGATTAACATGCAGTAAGCAGTAATATAAACACGACAAAATTAATTCCTTGTTGACGGTACTCCCACCAGGTTTGGCTGAGCATGGTATAGCGTGAGAAGTCCCAACCTAATGATATTTGCAGTATTATCAGTGAGCTATCATTTATGGAGCCTCTGCTTAAGACTAGCCAAATGTTTGACTCCATAGAAATAACGTTGACACCTAAATTGTTATGGTTAGCGTTCTCTAAATAAAGAAACAGGGAACTGTTGAATGCCTTATGGAAATACTACACGTTAACAGCCACTTTCCAATTTGAGCCACCAAAATCATTTTTTAACGTCAAACAAATTCAAACTGATTCACGTTCAGTGTACAGTGTCTTACAATTAGCCCAAGTGCAGGTAAATAACCTTCCATCATGTAGAGCTTAGGAAAGTTCCATCGTACATGGCGATGTAAAAAGCTTCAACTATCTCTCCCTTGTTCACGTCAATGTGGTTGTTTGTTACGTTAGTCTTGCCAAATTGCCTTTGCACAAAGTTAGGAATTTGCATTATCTTGCAAACGTATACATACTATGCTAATTGTAATTGTATTATACTAAGCTTTGAGGGGAGCTGCAATGAAGGACCAAGATTAATCTTATACTCTTTGCATGATTTTCTATACCCTGTAATTTCAATCACATAATAACTAAGAAATTCGGCACAAACGTAACAACCTGTAAATATATAACAATGTATGATGCCGGCATATGGCCGTGAAATCCCTCCCAGTCAAAACCATCTCCCCGCTCAGTTCAATGGGGCCAAAAATTGCAAAACATAATATTACAAAATATAACACGTGACCTGATCAATTAGCCGTATGTAAGCACAATGGACTGCAATACCCAAAACATGTGGGTAGAGAATGCAATTCGGCAATAGAAATATATAAAGAATCTGTTATTTAATTAATTCTGTTAACTTTAATATAACTAAGCAATTAACTACTACTATGTGAAACAAACCATACATTAATTATTGTAATGAACAGGTACGCCTTCAGCTGATTCAATTTGTTTACTGATAATTTACAGCAACTTCCCATTTGCCCATCTTAAAAAGTTTTGTTAGCTTCACCTAAGCTACCCCTTACCAAAAAGAAGTAATTCTAGTGTGCTATTAGTATACTTATTTCAAACTAAAACTAAGAGATATCTCCAGTCTACTTTGAATAATTTTCAGATATACATTAAAAAATTATACTTACGTATGCTTGGCCTCAACGTAAAAGTCTATACCTGCACCTAATGTGCTTAAGAAAAGTGTAATTAAGTATTGACAAGTATAAGGATATTTGGCATGTATTTGCGCTTGCTCTTTTCATAGAGCTATTAAAAACTTTTTTCTCTCATATTGGCTTTTTAGAGGAAGTACTGCAGCATGTTTTACATACCATCTTATGAACTTAAAAGTTCCAGTTTATGGTAACAAGTCAGCTGTGGGGTGGAATAGCTTAGAGTTAATAGTACATGGGTTAAACTGAAACAGATCTTTGATGTACATAGTGTTAATAACCCACACAGAAAGTGATAAACGTTTGTCTTGATTTATTCTTTTTCGATGTTGTGAGAGTACTGTAGCTGACAATTCATGCTGGCTCCCATTGTACGCCATCATATATTACATGCGTAGTGTTCTTTTTTAAATCTCATCACAAAACATCAAGGAGTTTTCTATGCAAATCATTAATTCGTCAATTACCCTCTTGTATCTTTTCTTTAGTCTGACATATTTTTTACTGTGATACAGAACTCCATCAACCAAGTTGGTTGTAAGACAAGACGCAGTCACTTAGATTTCCACATACCTTGGCAATGGCAAGCCTGTGTGAAATTGTCTTGAAAAGGGGAATGCACAAAACCCTTCACACTTTCATTTACTATTTCACAGGTCTGTTCTTTGCCTATTAAAATATAGGTCTTCAAAAAATAACAGAACATTGGTGCTTGTGAAAATATGTTTGGCTTTTTCTGTCAATGCTCTCCACAATAGAAAATGTCAAGCTGTTTGAGAAGGGACACATTGTGTTCCATGAAAATAGTTCAATTGAGAATCCATAATGGACTGAATTGCAAAGGTTGACATAGCCCACAATGGCCTCCAGTTTTTCACACTTTGTGCCCTTTGGGTGAGCAAGTGCATGTTGAAAGTCATGTAGTCTTGACCTACAGGTGTGAAATCTGTTTCTGAAAACCTTAAAACCTATTCCAGAAGAGGTTCTCAGCGTTAATGCACCTTCTAATTAAATGGCTTTGTCCAATCTAAAGTGGTACAATCCTACCTGCACATTATCACCCTTTGTATCCCATATTGTGAACAGATTCGCCTATTGCATTTGAATATTGTCCACTACACAGTGTAGTACCAAAGATTAAGTCTTTGAAAATGTAACGGCAACTGCAATTTACTTTTAATTTACAAATTGTGAGACAATTGGTTATTATTCGGAGGAAAGTCAATGTATAAATTCACTAGCAATTGCCATTTCCGTTTTTGTCATAGGGAACTAATAATAAAAAGTATTGTCTATAGCCGTCAAATTTTACATGTTAAGTTACAACAAGCTGTCCATAGGGAAAGTTCAGTTATCACTCATAACCCACTTGGCGTTCTAATTTGCGCAGTATGCTCAACTTTTCACATAGACAACTACAGTGACCTCTGCAAAAAGAGGGAGGAATTCATAAAAGTTGGAAAGCATTTGCAAACGAACATTCAAGAGGAAGCCAAAGCCAAACAGAATGATGGGTGTTGGAAGGGATGAAATGCCAACAAAACAGGTGATGGCAACAATATGTCGAAGTTTATACCCCATCTCCCATAAGTGAATCTAGCAGTAAGACTAAATAGTTCATACAGTGAATGCTATTAATTAATTACCGAAAATTGCAACAATGCAATCAATTAAATGATATGATCAGATTAAAACGGCCAAGCTCATATGTAGGCATCGAGGCGACATATTTGTAATTTTTTACTGGCATATGATCTAACGCTGTTTTTCTTTGATTTCCTGCTATTGAAAAACTTTTCATTGTAATTTTGACGGCTAAAGAGTTAAAAGGCACCCAGTACCCCAAGAGAAACGAACAATCAAGAGTCCCTAATTAATCTGCATGTTTTTAGATTTGTAGGGGGAAACCGGAGTGCCCAGAGGAAACCCACGCTAACACGGGGAGAACATGCAAACTCCACACAGAAAGATTCTTGGGTCAGCTGGGGATCAAACCAAGGACCTTCTTGCTGTGCGTTAACATTCAAATGCAAAGTCAAACATGAAAATTAAAATGCATTATATATTTATGTATTCTAATTTTTACTTTGCGCAAGCATTTGTAATTTAAATTAAAATGTAGTTGTCAAACTATTTGAAAATGAAAAGGAAATGGCATTTGCCATTGCATTTTAAATTACTTCATCTTCAGTGATATGCAGTGCAGTGTACAATATTCATTTTCAAAACAGCAATCAGCGCTAGGAGTCTATTACACTTGCATTTTCAAGTCACAACGCACTTTCTGAAACAGAACATGGACATTCAAATGCCATCCGTCAGTCCTCTACTCAAGACGGGTCCTTAATATAGGATGTCACTTCCCCGTTTAGTGACTTGCTTTATTGTCCTTTAACCAGCCTGTTGGAGATTATATTTCGCAAGTTATTAGTCGAATTTTTGTGCTGTAAGTTTTATGTTTTTGCGTTTATTAAAATCTCTCTCAGTACTTACAATGACAGGGCTGAAACTAAGAGAATCCAGTCAGTCATAAAGCCAAAAAGGTTTTTATGTTTTATTTGACGTTGACACCTATAGTTTTAATAATGTTGTATTATAAATGTGTGCCCATAGGTGGGGTTGCCCTTGTTTTGGGCAATCTTAATAAGATGTGGTTACTCATTTGTCTTTAAAAAATTAGCCACACTGAGTATTCATATCTATGGCAATGACATAGGCTTGGCTGGTGTGGGGGACGCGTCTAAGACGGTGTCACAAATGGCCAAATGGAGTAGGCCTATTCTGCAATACATACTTTCTCTGTTCTGTTGTAAACATTTGTTAAAGGCAACATTTGGCTGCAGTCAAAAAGCCAAAGTGGTCATCTCCTGGGACATCAGACACACCGCTAGTTACAGTTTGCACTATACACTTTATTTACTAAGTGACAGAAGGACGAAGTGAGGTCCAAACTAAAGACCCACCTTGATGAGAGGACTAACAGATTGCATTTGAATATTCATGTTCTGTCCTAAACAGGGTTGGCCGGCAGGGGTGACTTGAAAATGTAAATGCAATCAACTCCTAAACTCCTAGAAAACACAATGGCAAATGCGATTTCCTTTTCATTTTAATATTGTTTGACAACCGCATTTTTTACTTGCACAAATAAAAAATTACAATACAAATGTAATATTGTATTTTAGTTTTCAAGTTAGAATTAACATTTCAATATTGCCCGCAGCATGGTGGGGTACAATTTGGAAAATGTAATGTCAAACAGTTTTGCATTGAAATTTGAATATTGACACAGAATGCCCATTGGAGTCATTGAAAATGCAAGTGGGATGATTGCATTTTCACATACATTTTTGTCTCAAATAACACACACGAATGTGGAAGATGATAATATTATTGTGGAATCGCATTTGCCTTTGAAAAAAGTCCCTTATGGGCTTCCATATATAGGAATAGACTGCTAGATGCTAAATAGTCAGCCCGACAGCTAAACCCCATTCCCAGTCGAATCGAACACAACTTACTTCAAGTGCACCTCTTTTTGAGACAGTAGATATTCTCCTAATATTAAACCTGTCTCATCCATAACGGCGGCCCCTGTATCGTCGCAACTTGTCTCGATCCCCAGAACTAGCCTTGTGTGCATGACTTTTTCTAATACATTAGCATTAATTCTTAAACCGTTGCGTCTTAGAAAGTGCACTGATTGCCTCACAGCCGTTAAGCTCCACATTTTTTGGCTAGTTAATGTTTCTGGCGATAAAGTTTCATACGGCTGCCATTCTGTTACTTATTCTTTTTAAAAAAAGTACCCGACTGATGCACACAGTTCCAGGCGGGGTCAGATGTGGGTGGAGTTAAATGTATGACTTGGTAAAGTTTCTAAAAGTAAATAACCAGAAATGCTCCCATGTGCATTAATTTTTCCCTGCCGCATGGTGTACCCAAAGACGTGTGTGTTTTTGTGTGTGCGCCTGTGCGAGGAAGGGGAGTCAGTGTGCTCGTTGTGAGTGCTTGTTACCGTTAGAGTACGTTAAGTTGGCATTAATATTTTTTTTTCACTGCAAAAATCTAAGCCAGACCAAATATCGAGTTTTCAGCCAATATAGATCATATTTCTTAAAATAGGAAAAATAAACCCGCCTAAAACGTGTGGATGCATGGATGCAACCAGACATTTTTCTATGGAGTGGCCAGTGTAGGACCAAAGGTAATTTTGAGGTGGCACATATACTGTAGGTACATACATATACTTTTAGACCCTTTTAGATTTTTTATTTTCTATCTTCTATTCCAAAGAACTTCTTGTGATGTCATGAGAAAAGTCCATGACCGTCAGGACTCCTTGGTCTTCAAGTAGTTCTTGAAAAACTTTGTTCACATCAGAGGTCTGCTGTTAGCATACCGTAGCATGGCAATGCCAACCACCAAAATACCCAATGTCCAAATGAGCTGAGATGAAGAGCAGGGGACGCCGTGCCGGGGCTGAGCGGAGGGCAAGGAGAGGGCGTTTCAGACCTGTTCTTCCGTCCATCATTATGGGGACTGTACGATCTCTCACCAATAAGATGGACGAGCTAGCGGCACTGACACGGGCACCAGCAGAAATATCAGGAGGGTAGCATTATGCTATACACGGGGACATGGCTAATCAAGCTAACTCCGGACACAAACGTAACACTTGACGGTTTTCAGCTGTTGCGGACGGACAGGACGAAATAAAATAGCAAGAGGAATGAAGGATGGCTGGCTGTGTTTGTGAGCGATAGATGGTGTAACGCCCCCATTCACATTGACAGAGCTGAAGTGGAGAGAGTCTCCACAAGTTCCTCTGTGTGGTCATAAATGATGACCTCACCTGGTCCAGGCAATCAGACGCAGCAGTGAAAACTGCCCAAAAGCCCCTATATTTTCTGAGAAGATTAAAGAAGTTTGGCATGTCTGTCACAAAAATATTTATTTCCTTAAAGATTGCATTGAGTGGCACAATCAGTTTCTGTGACCACAAATCCGTGTCTGAAAAATGAGTTCAATAAGAAAACAACAAAACGTATTTATTAGTCACATGGTTGGTTTGCCGAGTAGACTGCAGAAATGAGCAGATCGGTTACTTGTACACAGCTAAAAATACAAGGGCAATACAATGCAATATCATCATTGTAATGATCAATGAAATCCATTCATCCCTTATCAGAACCACTTATCCTATGCAGGGTCACGGGGGTGCTGGAGCCTATCCCAATTGACTTCGGGTGAAAGGCAGGGTACACCCTGGACAGATCGCCAATCCATCGCAGGGCTAACACATAAACATACAACCACTCACACCGATGGAGTCACCAATGAACCTACATGTTTTTGGACCGTGGGAGGAAACCGGAGAACCCGGAGGAAAGCCACGCTAACACGGGGAGAACCTGCAAACTCCACACAGAAAGGCCCTCAGGCGGGAATCGAACCCAGGACCTTCTTACTGTGAGGCAACAGCACTAACCACTGCGCCATCGTTCTGCCCAATAAATGAAATATAAGTTATAATACAGGAGTTTGTTGGGCAGAGAGCTTTGACATATAATACTGGGCTTGCAATGGGACCTACCTTTTACTGAGGTGTTTTGAAATGTGTTTTCGATCCAGCAATTATCTGGCACTGATTATGCGTGTACGAACGCAATTGCAAGCAGTACCTTGGCAAATTGACGTTCGAAACCTAGAATTGTTTTTGACTTGGGCCGTGTCATAAAAAAAGCTTAGTTGTTTGACATGTTTGCGGTTTTCAGCATACACATATTTAGTATTTTAAATTTAATTTAGATAAACGACCAGGTAACAGTAAAGGCAGTTAGTTTTCATAGTGTCTGTAGCAACATACGAATATTTTTGGGGGAAAATGAAGAAAACTAATGTCAAAGTTGTCCATAGGAGGATATAATTCTCTGGAGATACTGCTTGGCTACACCAAAGACTCGACTTAAATATCTTTAGACACAAAAAAATTCACAATTAGATAAACTGAAAATATACTAATTTGTTTTTAGAAATGAACGTGCAGTAAGTGACAAACGTTTAATCACTTTATTCAAAAACACGTTTGTCCTGTCTGTTAATAAATGGCAATATGCATCCATCTGTACTCACAATATGAAGATCAACAATAAAATATATGAGTTGCAGGTGGAAATGGTTTATTTGTAATTAAAACTTTTAGAAGGGAATGACAAGCGGAATGTTTGAAATGTGTGAAACTTCCAAAGTAAAGCATGCAGAAATGGCATCCATTGCAATCACCATCATAGTGCACACACTATCTAGAGGAGAGATCGCCACCTTCATGAGTTTCTCAACTTCTAGTGCATCTTCTCCATTCTTTTTCTATGTAAATAGTTCAGCTTTTGCTTAAGCGATGCTCCTTAATGTCACTTTTTTAGAGACTTTAAACCTATTTTGACTTGGGCTCTGCGGACCGGCATTTACCTCACAGGCGGCAACACTAGTGAGGTTGTGCACTAAAATACCTGCAATTTCAAATGACTAAACCTTGATTAAAAGATTAATAACTTAACATATGTAAAGTTTTATTTTTACTTATGAGGAATAAATATGTGGATTTAAGTAACTTGAATAGCAAGGATGAATTCAGGTAATGTGTGGCAAATTATGTAGCAGACAAAAATAATTACTACACGGGTCATATATATGTTATAATAATGTTTCTATTAACAGGTTTAGGCTTTATTAACAGCTACATGTTGACAATAAATTGGATCTGATCCTCAAACATATCATGACATCTTTTTCATTGAGGATAAGGGGATGTGGACAGGAAAGCGCTGTTTTGAAACAGGCTTCTTTGCTACATTTCAGTGCATTGTCATGCCAACTGTAAAACATTTTATTTAGGATGCTGATTTTATTGAAGTGACTGTTCAGTGTTTAATGTTGAAATTGTTGGTGCTTGGTTCCAAATAACTGATTTGAAATTATTTTTGTTCACCCACCATGAACATAGTTTGCAACAACAAACATCCATCCATCCATTATCAGAACCGCTTATCCTATGCAGGGTCACGGGGGGGCTGGAGCCTATGCCAGCCGACTTCGGGCGAGAGGCGGGGTACACCCTGGACAGATCGCCAATCCATCGCAGGGCGTAACAACAAACATATAGCAAGTAATCCCACAAATATAATTATTCACATTCAACTTTGTGTTATGAATAGTATTGCTAACTTGATTGAGATTAAAAGGTGAAGTGCACTCAACTCCCCCACTTGTCGAAGGACTTGAGTAAAACATTGTTATAACTTAACCAGTTGTGTTTTAGATATTGTCATAATTTAACTAGTTTGATAACACGTTTACATCATTGTTCTAAGTTTTGACGGTCTTCACTATATAGGGATTTCTGTGATGTATACCATTTCTTGTTACGCCCGATGGCACTACTGGAAGGCTGGACCCAAATGCAGGACTATTAAGACAAGGTATTAGTGTATCAAAGATAGTTTTAATGGTAAGCGGGGTTCGGTACACAGAAAGGCAGTCAGGTAACCGGGCAGACAATCCAATACGGAACAGGCAAAAACAGAGTCGAGGGCACAGGCAAGGGTCAAAGTCAAAAGGGACTTGAACAATGGATAATTGTGGGAACGCTTGACTCATGGTACAAAGACGAACTGACACAGGACATGAGAATACAAGGACTATTTATACAAGACGCAAGTGGACACAGGTGAGACCAATAAGGGGTGAGGCAGGCAATTATCCCAACGAGGAACCACACGAGGGGAGAGGTCAGGCTCTGAAACAAGAGGGAAGGTAACTACACACACTAAACCAACATTTAACAAAGTTGACGAGACATGACAGGAAGTGACCAGGTGGCCAAGAAGCAATAGGGATCATTTAAACTGCTGCTGGTATGAAAAGCAGCCAGACGCGTTTTTGTTTAATATATGAAATTAAACAAAACTATCTTGAATAAAACTGATCAGTCTTAAAATTAATCGATGATTAGACAAAATGTCTTTTGGTTGGCTTTCTTCCTGTAATTTATGCATGAGATGGATGCCTGTCCCTTTGAGTGATTGCCTTATGCTGAATGAATGAGACAACAGCTGACGTTGGATAAAGAAAGTATGGTTTTTTTACCATATCAAATAGAACATGGAAGAATGGGAAGACATACTATGCCAGACATTAATTAAAGCAAGGCTGCTTGTCAATATTTGACTGTCCAAGTTAAAGTATCCCGCTCTTTCTCTTTTCAGCCCAACTCTTTCCATTTCAATTAACTTCCCTGTTTACCGGTCACAATAGAATATTTCCAGCGTCACACTTTGAATCTGAGTGTGAAATGTTTTCTAAAGTCACAATCAACTGCTTGCGAGAGCAGCATACCTAATAATACATCTGCTAGCACTAACTAAAAAGTATCTCAGGGTTTGGGCTCCTGCGTGAGCCAATCACAATCCCAGTTTGCAGCCTCATTCCTTAGAAGAAAGGGAAGTCTACTGGGCCATAACACCCTCCCATAATATCCACTTGGCCAAGGGTTCAGTTAAGCCACTGAATTTAAAAGAGTGCTGCCAGCATGAGGGCTTAGTTGTTGTAGATAGATATGTCATGTTAATACCATTCAGTACTCACATGGATGGAAGGAGTTGCATTTTCATGCAAATAGGTGCAGTCTCCTACTAGTGATAGTGAGTTGCTCTAAGGTTAAATGGCATCCATGGCCATTTAGGTAGTGTCTAAAGGGGATTGATTTAGATGAAATTGGGCCTTTGGAAAACTGTCAAATCCTTCTCATTTTGCTCGTCTTACCTTAGCCAACCAACTGTCTGAAGTGCTTTCCCATCCCTTATCTCATTTAATAGACTGGGCTCCCTTGAGATTTCTCTGAACATACCTTATCAGAGACACCCCATATCCTGGTGGAGCTTTGGAAAAGAACAGGAGCACATCCAGGGCTCTCCTCCTCGCATGCATTTCCTCCAGTTGGACCTACAGTGATCCCACGGGGCTCATTATCTCTTCCACCTTCTGATACAGTAGGATAGAGCTGTGTTGGGAAAGGGAGTGAAAGACCCATGTCCCATGTCAGGTACCACCCAAGGACCTCTGCTCAAGGAAGCTTCTGCTACTGCTTTCTAATGACTTCTTTAGGCCGGCACGGGTGAGTGGTCGTCCAAGTCTAGGGGCGTTTAACAGTAGCCTCTTCTGTACGAGGAGGCAGGCTGATTAAGTGGCAGCAGTTTGAAAAAGCCAAGAGCTCTTAGCCTTGATTAGTGTAAAGGACAGTAAAGTATACAGTATAGACACCACCATAGTGTAAACGTTTTGTAATATGTTCTAGTTATTAATATACCAGAAAATTAGGCATCATGTTAAAGCATGCTTCACTGTTAGCTTTGTCAGCGCTACTTTTACCTAATGATGTACAATTTATGCACCGTCTTCATTGT
>JAVQJS010024652.1:0-16386 GCA_036024795.1 Galaxias rostratus | reverse complement strand
AATCTTTTAGACAAATATTTTGTTCTGATGCAAAAAAATAATACCTCTCTCTAAACTTATATGTTGGTTGATTTGCATCTCAACAGTTGGTTGATTTGCATCTCAAGGTAAAAAATATATTAATCTACTAAAATAACTAGACTAAGTAGTTTATTAAATCTTTATTACAGATGTTTAACTCCACACCATTGAATTTAAGGGAAGACAAGTAATTGATGATGGGCACTTAATCTACTGAAAGATTGTCAGATTAGTGTCTTATCAAACTCAGCAATACATTTATTTTGTGCTTAAAGCATGCATTCTTAATGAAGAGCTTAATAATTAGAAATTAAGCTGAGCCTTGCATGCATTACACACATCTCCACATTGTTTCCACTTCATAATTCACTCTCTTAATTTAACAAAACTTATATTATAATGTAAATTGAGGTTGCTTTCAGTTTTCAGAAATTTACTATTTTTAATTTAGTTTGTAATGGCATACTTTGAGGATTGGTTGTGAACTATGTGAATTCACTGACCGTAAACTAGTAGGGGCAACGAGGTATGACCCTTCCTGTGTTTTGATTTATCCAACTACATGAGCAAAGAAACGTTTTTCTGGGATATAACGAGTCATGCTAATTCTGCATTGTCTCTCTTGCTTACTGTGCATCCAGAAAGTTTTCGTTCCCCTTCACTTTTTCCAAATTGTATTGTTACAGCCTAATTACAAAATTGATTAAATCAAACATCATTATCAACATTCTACACACAATACCTCATAATGACACTTTGAATAATTTTCTATTTTATGCAAAAAATGTTTTTGCAAATATCACTGTACATAAGTATTTACACCCTTTACTCGATACGTTGTTGGAAGCACAATTGGCTCTCCTTTGTTGTCATGGCTGTGTGCTTAGGGTCGTTGTTCCGTTAGAAAGTGAACCTCCCCAGTCTTAGGTCCAGAGCACTCTGAAGCAAGTTTTCATCCAGGATGTCTCAGCACTTTGCTGCATTTATCTTTCCCTCAATCCTGACTAGTCTCCGAGTTCCTGTTGCTGAAAAACACCCACACAGCATGATGCTGCCACCACCATGCTTCACTGTAGGGATGGTATTGGCCAGGTGATGAACAGCATCTGTTTTTTTTTTAGACATAACGCTTGTCATTCAGGCCAAAGAGTTCACTATTGGTTTCATCAGACCAGAGAATTTTGTTTCTCATTTTTTGAGAGTCCTTCGGGTGCCGTTTGGCAAACTCCATGTGGGCTGTTGTGTGCCTTTTACTGAGGAGTGGCTTCTGTCTGGCCACTCTTCCACTCTCTATAAAAGACCGGATTGGTGGAGTGCTGCAGAGATGGTTGTTGGTTTGGAAGGCTCTCACATCTCCACAGAAGAACACTAGAGCTCTGTCAGAGTGACCATCGGGTTCTTGGTCATCTCTCTGACCGATGCTCTCCTCCCCTGATTGCTCAGTTTGCCCCAGGCGGCCAGCTTTAGGATGAGCCCTGGTGATTCCAAACTTCTTCCATTTGCGAATGATGGCAACCACTCTGCTTGTTGGGACCTTCAATGCTGCAGACCCTTGATACAATCCTGTCTCTGAGGTCTATAGATCTAAGTTTATCCTTGGACTTCATAGCTTGGTTTGTGCTCTGACATACACTGTGAACTGTGGGACCTTATATAAACAGGTGTGTGCCTTTCCAAATCATGTCCAATCAATTTAATTTACCACATTTGGATTAAAATCAAGTGGTAGAAACATTTCAATGATGATCAATGGAAACAGGATGCACCTGAGCTCAACTTTGAGTGACACATCAAAGGGCGTGAATACTTATGTACATGTGACATTTTATTATTTTATTATTAATACATTTTTAAAATATCATTATTAAAAAAAAAGTTTTTACTTTTGTCCTTATCCAATATTGTATGTAGAATGTTGTTAATTATTATTTATTTAATCAATTTATTGAATTAATAAAATGTGGAAAAAGTGAAGGGAAATGAATATTTTCCAGACGCACTGTATTTAGATTTAGTTACAAGAGACAGTTCATCTGTAGGAAGTGATTTTGATGACCCCCCACTGTTTGTTTAGAAAACAAAATGTGTGTTAACTGATGAGACATCAAGAGGACTGATCTGAAACGCAATTCTTTTCACTCTCCCATTGACATTACAGTGTGTTAGCAGAATAAATTTATTGATAAAGCATGTATTTACTTCTCTGAATCAGTGGTAGGCTATTGCTAAAATTATTTCCTGTATTGCCCACATGGTAAAACTATGACAATCAGATCTATGTGTGCTTGAAAATAAATTGTGCTGTATATGAAATGAAATGTCTAAATCCTGCTCATGCCTTTTGGTTGGAGCTGCCATGTGTGCCTCAAAGGATTCTGAGCCTTCATGTAAATATTCAATCAGTCTGAAATGCGTTGTGATCCTGAGCGCTCTGCTAGAGGGGTTTAATGAAGCCATTAAACCCAAGAGTGTCCTGTCTCACCCTTAAACCTGCGTGAGCCAGCTTTAATGGGTCTCAACTGCCAATCAGCGCTCTGGCATGTTTCACCACCTTTTGAAAATGAATTTAAATCCTCCCACCTCATACTCAGAGAGCCACAGCTGCATGCAACGAAATGGATGTACCCTGGAGAAGCGATCAAGCGACTCTTGTGGGTTATTATAAGAAAAAAAGCACAGGGGAACTTTCAGATGACTGTCATAAAATCTGTGTTTAAGGGTTTACCACACAAGGGCTTGCAAATTATGTTGGCAAGTGGTAGGGCTCTTAATGTATTTAAAATGGAGGAAAAATGAGGAAACATGCCACTTTTGGTATAAAAAAGGCAAAGGACTGTTAATGGCTTGACATTAAGCCCAATTAGGTTTGGTGCTGACAGCTGAGAAATATGCAAATTATATGTAGACTCTTTTTGTTTAAGTTACTGCAATGTACTTGGGCCTGTATTTTGATACGCAGGGCATGATGCTACACAGCTGATTAGCAGTTTTGGTGTGCAAATGTTCTGCAACCAATGACAAGCGTTCGGGATGGGGGGATGGGGTTAGATTCTAACTGTTAAGAGGGGATGTGAAGTTTTAGGCACAGAAAGTATCCTGACACCCATCACGGTTAACCCTTGTATCCCGTGACACACACACACACACACACACACATATTTACAGGCAACAGCAGGACAGAGCTCCTTGCCATCTCCATAGTCGTCGTTGACGCTGTCACTGTCATTGCCTCTGTTTACAGCATTCACTCTCCATTACCTCTCATTCTGTTAGAAACCTTCCCACCGCAACAAACCGGCACCCATAAATAACGTTCCTCCAACTAATCATCATGTTGAACCCACCTCTTTCAAATCTGTGATAAGTCAAAGGAATGTTTCTTTACCTTGGTCCTGTAGCGCCTATATTGGTGGGAGGCTATTGCAACCCTCACAGGGACAAATTTAAATTGATTGGGGGATGTTTCATCTTTGTCTCTTTTTTCAGCCTGTCACAGACTTAGTTGTAAAATTTGAAATCTCTAAGTTCTACAGGATCTTTCCTCCATATTGAATTATTAGGTGAATTGTAATATAAACAAATAGAAAACTGACAATATTTGAATTATTGTATTGTGATGCTGAATTGTCAAAGCAATTTGCTCATAAATAATGCTTAATGTGTACTATAAAGTTCCATTTGGAATGCGAGGTCTGATCATCTGGTCGGTTACCGTCTATGCTCTGCTGCTAAGCGTTTAGACAGCAGCACAGAGTCCCTCCTTGGGAATTGACAAAGTCAGCATGTTACCTTTGCTAAATTTTGTGCAAGAAGTAAGAAGAGAAAAAATGCATCATCAATCACATAGCGGGTTCAGGGAGAGGGAGGGATTCTGAAGCTGAGAAATGAATCAGTAGAAGCTCTGCCAGCAACCATTTTCTGGGTGAGATGATGGGAAAACTTTCCTGTAGTCTCCGGGGACATCATTTGTGAGCACTTTGGTGTTCTCATGGGGCCCCAAAGTTTTACAACAGAACTCATGGACTGTTAGTTTGTATGTGTTTCTAAAGTATTCTCTACCTCTTTTGCTTCTTGATTCAAATAAATTATGATCGTTGTTATTAACATTAACATTAAATTCTATAATTTAAAATCATTATTAAAATAGACACATATTTCCATTAGCAAATGTTCACTTGTCTATAAATCCTCAAACTAATTTCACTTCACTATCATTAGTGCAGTCTGAATCATTTAAGATTGCCTGGAAAACCATTTACAATCAATACATTTTGTGAAACTTAGGACAATATTTAGTTTGATCTCATAGTTATGAATTGGCTTTTAATTAAGTCCTCTTTTAAGGCAAGTCTATGCATGATGGTAAGGTTGTTGCAATTAGGATAATGTTGGCGACGGCTTAATATGTATGCAGGCCAAATCTATTCCCCATACATTTTTGTAAACATCTGATATCGCCCAATCTTGTTTCTTGCCTTTAATTAGTTGAAAGCATTACAAAACAGCTTGTTGCTGAGGGGAATTACACTCCTGGCCTACTAAGTTGTATGCCACATCTCACCGCTATGAGATGAGAGCACACCCTGCGGTCTGCTGTGCTTATCCAAGGGCATCCCTAATTTAGACTTCACACTCTCATTAAAGGATCAAGCTGATATCAAAGTTAAAACAGACCTGTTGTCATAGAGAATGTTGACTGTGACAGGGGCCTGTTTAAGTATGCGCCGAACATTGTTTCTGCTCCATTGTTATTTTGCTGTCATCTTCTGCCGTCTCGTCGAGTGATCTCCCCTGCCACATGGTTTCCTCTGCCGTGATACTTTCATTACGGCACTCCATAAGTTGATGTTTTGACAAAAAATAATGGGTTGCTGTCACTGTTCAATTCTGCTGTGATGAAAATGTGTAAACGAAGAAATGATTTGTCATTGATAGAAAAGCACTTCTGCTAAAATATGTAGGGATGTGATCGCACGTTTTTTAAATGCTTTTGCACATTGCATTGCTTTTTTTTAAAGAAAAAGGTATGAAGTATTGCACTGGCTCTGCTGCATTGTTATTCTGAATGTTTTGTCTAGCCTAATAAGAACCCCTTTGGTTTGCGTGTATGGACGCCTGCTATACAGATGATTCAGAACATTTACATTTTGAGAGCAAAATGTCCTTTATCAGAGTCATTGCAGGCTTACCAAGGAAATAATGTCTGTGCTGCTGTGTCTTTCTCCCTTCATACAAACAACATTCAGGAGCTTTATCAAATATATTCACTAGCTTTGGGTATATGACCATGAGCATCATCTTGTTTATTTTCCGCTCCATATTTCTTGCTTCTCTGTGACTCAGAGCGAGTATGAGCTTGTCACTGCAGGGATGGATATTGTCATGTTTATTGTGACATTTCTGATATAAATCTATTTCCCTGTTAGGTCTACACCAGATATGGGAAATGCTACACTTTCAATGGGAACAAGAACACATCCAGAAAAACCAAGCAGGGCGGAATGGGAAATGGGCTGGAGATCATGTTGGATATCCAGCAGGATGAGTATCTACCCATCTGGAGAGAGACAAGTAAGCCATAAAGCCATTTTTCATAAAGCAATAATCATTACTTCATATCATACAAAAATAGCTGTGCTATAATGTTGAATAGGTCTTAGGGGTAAAATGTTTTGAGATTGAACATACAGTATATCCAAACTTCAAAATAGTCACACAAATGGTGTTTACTTCCCTAGTCTGGAAATTAAAGATTTTGGAATGCTTTATAATTGTTTTTGCTGTGGTTCACACCGAAGACATAATGTGATTTTAAAACAACAAATTATCGTTGTTTCATGTTCAAACCATAACTGTAGAGACTGAGAATTTGTCCATCGTTGAACTGAATGGGAGTTGTCAGATGAGGGATCTGAATATATTCATCCTGTGCCTTCTCTTTGCACGCGCCTCTTTCATCCCAAAGACGAGACGTCCCTGGAGGCCGGGATCCGCGTGCAGATCCACAGTCAGGACGAGCCTCCTTACATCCACCAGCTGGGCTTTGGGGTCTCCCCGGGCTTCCAGACCTTTGTTTCATGTCAGGAGCAGAGAGTAAGGCCTTCCCTATCACTGCCCCCTCCCCAGATTACTGTTCACTCCTAGAAGCCCCGAGTGATTCGACAAGGCTCTAATCAATCTCTGTGTGCTTAGCTGACCTACCTGCCCCAGCCCTGGGGGAACTGCCGCTCTAACAGCGACCAGATGATCCCAGGATACGACACCTACAGCATCAGTGCCTGCCGCCTGCGCTGTGAAACCCAGGAGGTGGAGCGCGAGTGCAATTGCAGGATGGTGCACATGCCTGGTATGCTGATGCACTCACTTTGTTGGCCCATGTTAAGTCTCTCGTCTTTGCTCTCATCTTTCTCTGCAGCTGTGGAACTTGAAGTTGCAGCCAAAAAAACAAACAAAAATTACATGTTTTCTCAAATCAGCTAACTCCATTATATGGTTAACACAGTAATACCTTAAATTATAAGCAGGGTGATTCCAATGTCAACTAATAAAATAAAACATTTGCACATGGTAATTATTTTATAGACAATGACTGTTTGTTTTTTGTGATATATGAAATTCTCGTTTACTGAGAGGAAATTGGAAGTAACACGTCATAGAAGCAAAGGATACAGCAGCTGGCATCCCTCCATTTAGAACCAGCTGCAAAAGAGTATTGTTACTTACCCTTTCAAATGTGTGAATTCTCTGCTCCTCTGCACCTCTCTTATGTTGTAATGTCTTCAAATAAATCTTTCCTAATGCAAATTGAAAAGAAAATGGTTCTAGAAACATTAACTCCAGGGACATTTTGTTGCCTGTGCTGTACATATTTCCCACAATTAATTGCGCCCCTGATGAATTCATGTCATTAGCAGCTGCAGCAACGTGTAGGTTTGTGGGAGGGTGAATCATTGATTGGTTTTTAAAGACTTTCTAAATATGCCTTCGGGGTGGAGCCGGTGTGCCTCATTTCTCGACACAATCAAGGCAGGACCCTCTAACATTTCCAAGGCTTCGCAGATACTGTAGCAATCATCTTTCCCTGTCTGCGTTCATTTCTGGATGATTGATAAACTTTTAGAGTGCTTCTCCCAATAAGAGTTTTTCAAACGGGAAAGCACAGGGCTGGGATCATTTTGTTTCTGATTTATCAAACCCATTTTTGTTTTGTATTCCAGGAAATGCTGCTATCTGCCCTCCAAATAAAATCAAGTGTGTTGACAAGGCGCTCGGTAAGACTGACTTCTATCTCTTTTTCAGAGATGAAATGATAACACTTAATTACCTGAGTATGATTCGCTACATTTGAAAATTTGAATTTTAACAATTTGAACTTTCGTGACATTGGCGTCTTTTTTGAGCACGGACGTTATTGAAATAACATATCAACAAACAAAAATGGCCAGTCATTTCCTTTCCTTTACACAGAGACCCACTCCGATCCAAAGCCTTACTCTAGCCACCCTGCCTGCCTCTCCTCCACCATCACAGTGCAGAGGTGGCCGATTCAAAGACATTATGATGGCAGTAAAAGAGATTGTTGAGATGGTTTATTAGGTGATGGGAGATGTATCAGTATAATTATGATCTTCCAGCCAAATAAGCCAGAAATGTAATTACCTCCCTTTTCAATGAAATCTACACCCATTAAAAGGGTGGGTGAACTAAATATTAGATATATCTTACAACAATGGTTCATATTTATATCTGCTGTATGCTCTATTCAAATAATCTGAATAAATTTACCCCTTGTGAAAGGTAATAAGTTTTAAAATTATTTATATTACATAGGTCCCCCCTCTCTCTGTCCAAGAATAGATGCTGTGCTGCCCCTGCATAGAAATAACCTGATTATAGTTATAGAACATATAACTCAACAGAGTTAAATTGCTGCTATCAGTGTTTGTTTACTTTTATTGGGAATGAATGGAGCACTGTTTGGGAAAAGGAATATTTGAGCGAGCCATTTAAACTTGATTTGTGTTTTTGTGTCGTTTTCGAGATGTGCACTTTATATAATTGCTTTTAGCCCTAAAGTTTTGTTGTGAAAGTGTACTCGATAACATAGTAGTATGTGTGAGGACTAGTGCATATGCGTTGTCTTCATACTGTTGGACCTTCTGCCACTTTAGTGCTGTACCTTTAGTTTGTTCATTGGCGAATGTGCACACAAAACCCTTTTGTAGAATGTGCACACCCGCACCCGGCTTGTGGAAAAGTACCCTGCAGAACGAGGGTCTTGCTTTGTGCACAGCCATTCAGTCCCCCCAAAGTATAAACACAGCCAGGCGCTTTAGATCAGCATAATATTCAAAAAAAAGTGGTGCCTCTCTCGTGTGTTCTAGCACTGCTTCAGAAAAGCACTGGGGACACCTGTCCTTGTGAGACACCGTGCAACCTGACACGATATGGCAAGGAGCTATCCATGGTTAAAATCCCCAGCAAGGGTTCTGCACGCTACCTCTCTAGAAAATACGACAGGTCTGAAGAATATATCAGGTATGACTGACAACTCGCTAGAATTGCTTGATTAGAGCTCTGCCACTGACTGACTAAGACATGACTGTGCACCCACAAAGCCCGAAACAAGCCTGAAGTCTGACATGGTCATTAACTTGATTCATTTTGAATGCTGTACGCATGGAAGTGATATGTCATGATAATTTACAATTAACATAAAAATGACTAGATTGATGATCATCTGTTAGGCGAAATCCCTCTTTAGAGTTTATAGTGCAAAGGATTTAGGAGTAAAATTAATGTCGTTTTCTCAATTTGGTTGTATTTATGTACAAAGAAAATAATTATAGTCTACTGTTCTGCTGTACGCATTCATTGTTATATGGAAGGTTTACGCTCTTCTTTTTGATAACGTGCTAATTATACTGTTTACAGAGACAACTTTCTTGTTTTGGACATTTTCTTTGAAGCTCTAAACTTTGAAACCATTGAGCAAAAGAAGGCCTATGATGTTGCAGGTTTATTAGGTAGGTTTTCCTTATCTTGAACTTCTAAAATATGCTCTGAATTCAGAGAAGGTGCAATTCCTTTTTCTTTGAGATAAAGCATGATACAGTTGACGTAAACACCGCTTGCCACAGGCTTTAGCTGTCTACCCGACTTACAGTACTTCTGATAAACACTGTCTTGTTAAGGTTTACGTATTTGTTCAAAGTGATGTCTTTAATTCAAGGTTTAAATCGTGTTTTGAAAGAATAAATGCGAGTTGCAAGTATATTTCATCCTTGTAGTAATTTAGATTTCTGCACTGTCTTTTCTTTCAGGTGACATTGGTGGCCAAATGGGATTGTTTATTGGCGCTAGCATACTGACAGTCTTAGAAATCTTGGACTATATCTATGAGGTACATCCTCATGTTACCTGCCATTCCAACACACGCCGAGAAGTAAAAAAGTGGTTCTTCATACATCAACCAAATACTGTGTGGCGAAATTGTCAATGACAGGAGTAAAGACGTACAGCGTGGAACCACTGTGCAGTATTAGACTAATGGCATGATCATTAAACTATGCTGGACTAAGTGGACACGTCAGATGTTATGATTGGATGACTTACAGTCGGCTAACACCTTTGCGTGTCCCTCTCTCTCTCCCTCTCTCTCCCTCCCACCGTAAAACCCAGGTGATCAAGCGCAGGCTACAGCGTTTGGTTAGGCCACAAAAAGCGGAAGAGAATAAAACACAGACAAGCACTGTTGCAACTGTAGGTCTAGAGGATATGAAATGCAAGGTACAGTAACTGCATGCCTCATGCACATTGTATTGGTTTTTGTTTTTTTCCAATGTTGGAGTCAAAGTGGATCTATCTCAATAAGATCCTGTTTCGATCGAAACATTGAAATGTTAAAACCAGTGGCAGCATGACTGAATGGTGGGCACTGTGTTCTGTATACTCTAATTGAGTAAGAACAAAAGGATAAATTAAAGGTTATGTGATGTCTAATATACACTATTCCCAAAAAATAAAGCAGGATTGCAATGGGGTTTGCATAGATGCACATATTTCAAACGTCAACTTTATCATATTCATTTGACAGACCGCATATTTGTTTATCAAATTCAGCCTTTCTTTGCAGGAGCCCAACGATATGACGAGGAGTCAACCAGAGGGAGCTTATGCTAACACCATCTTACCCAACCACCACCATCGCCATGGGCATCATGGAGTGTTTGAGGACTTTGCTTGCTAGAGCCAAGGATGTTTCCTGTCCCGATGACAACAAACGATGTCAGCTCTCTGTGCTGTATTTGGGCGTAAATTACAGACCCTCGGTATCTCAGTTTGACCCTCCTTTGCTGTCACCAGAGAAAGCTGCAGCCAAAGTCTTATTTCGCACGTGTACTACAGACCACTGGTGTGTATGTAGGCACCAATTGAAAGCTACAATGTCATACAGCTTGAGACTCCTACCAATCTGGTTCCTCTATAAATTAAACACTGGGCACACTTGTCTTTTTTTGACTATTTCTTTCTTACGTTGTTCCATCTGAACAAGAAAAGGCATGTAAGTCATCCAATTTAAAAACAGTCACCAAATCTCAATTATATATGATATTATTATCTTTTGTCGATACCTTTACACCTTTAAAATGACTTATTGGTGCCCAATGAATTAAAACTGACTTAATGGTGCCCAATGAATTGCACCATATTTAACTTCTATTATGTATTGATAAAGTAGAACGATTGTCCCGTGATGAGAAATCAGAACAACAGGCCAGATTCCATTCGCATCAATATTTTGGAGAAAACTGAAAGCGCATAAGTTCATAATCATTTGTGATTTTAAAAGTATCACATTACTATGGCGTTGCCATAACTTCATGATTTTGATAATGTTTAGGATTGTGGTAAAGATTGGGCTGTGGCACTATGCCTGTACATAGTTCTAATGATTGAGTCAGAAAAATACTGTTCTCATGATGAATCATTATTATTAGTTAACTTTTGTGATACATTTTTAAATATGGTAAAGTCATGATTGTAGCAATTACAATAACTTATTTATGATACATTTCTAGGCCAGTAAATAAAATGAAGTATCAACAATGTTGTGTTAGGATTATGTTTGTCTTAATTATTTCTAAGTTTTAGTTTTGTCTGAATAAGATCTGAATTATTTTTTTTAATGTATACAAAATCAATAAAAAACAAGTAAGATGTTTTTCTGTTAAAAATATAATTTGTTATATTTGTTATATATATAATTTTATATTCAGACCTATTCTCATTGTAAGTGACCCATTTTTTTTTTTTACCCCAAACCAGAAGGAACATTTGTAGGGAAACATTGTGGGACAGGTTGGTGGCAATACTGTAATCTAAGAAAAGGGAGACGAGTCCAAATTGGTAAAAAAACTAAAAAAAAATTGGGCAAATTGCTATTTCATAATATAAAATCATTGCTGACGGAAATGTTTGCACCTCCTTGAAGAATCAGGCATGCAATAGTTTGTGTGTTAACCAGTTCCACACAAATATCACTGATCACTTCACTTATCATCAATGCTGTCTTGAATGAGTATATGAAGTGAAATTCTAGCTGAATGAAAATTCTTAATGTTTACTAAGTTTGTTGTTAAAGTTGGCTCTACAAACCAAACTGTTATGTCACATCTGTAAATCAGTAACAGACCTAGCACTGAATTTTAGACAACCCACTGTGGTTTAGACCTTATCTCTTTGGGTGTAAATGCTAGCTTTTGTCTTGCACATCATGTTACACTGTGAGATTGCGTAAAGTAAGTATTGGATGGACATCAATCTGTGAAAACATCTATTTTGTTTCTGATTTCATCTGTTTTGATGACTACCCTGTTCAAGGAAGTGCAATATGTCACTTTCGGGTCAGGCCGCAGGCTACAAATCTTACTTGAGGACCAACTCTATTTTCAATATAGAACAGAATAACTTTTTCTAGTTAGAAAAAGGTTGTAACATGTTCAGGATGGATTGCAGTTCCATCAGTTTGCACAGTCCCCGACTTTTGGTGAAATAATCATTTTAAATGGCTGTTTAATATTCATAATCATGTGTCACTATGACATTTTCAAAGGTTTCCAATCATGGTCTCTGATGGCATCCTGTGCTGGCTATGCATAACAATGTTCTACTCTGTTATTATCAATAGGAGTATCCTTTGACAAGTCACACAAGACTTTGTTTCCAGGAATGAACATCGTAACACGCTGTAACGCTTTGTTTTAGGCCGTCTAAGCCTGTTAGTAATGAATGTAGATACTTTTAATTATAAAGCTTTGGAGCCTCTTTTTCCAAACCATATAATCCCATTGTGACACATGGCTTGTGTGTCCAATTCACTTGTAGAATAATTAGTGGAATGACTGATAAATATCTCGTAGATGTTATCCATTCTACGCAGTGTAGGCTACCATGTATCCTTGACATTTATAAATTGGTTGTTGGGCTGAAGTGGAATAGCTAGGAGAATGGGGTATTCCCTCTTTAAAGGTACTCACATTTTGTTACATTACTCAAATTGTCACCTCCATAATATTTGCTTAATCTTAGATTGGCCATCAATTGTTTTGCTTCAAGTACTTGCTTCCTGACTGTTATCACAAAATGTACGTAAATTAACCTATGTGTTAAAATTGAGTTTATATCTGATCATATGTTTGTTTTAACTGAATGTTGCACAAAAAGCTTGTGGGTCAGAGGAAAAGCTAATGCAGGGTAGCTGTCATTGAATAGCTCTATAACATTAATGGTAATAGACAATACAACCACACAAGGAACACTTCTACAATTTTGTACAGAAATATTATATTGTGTCTGTTTCCTGTGTTAGAATACATTTTATAAATGTTATGGTAATTCAAATAAATATTAAAGATTAGATTGATAAATGAAATGCCTCATATCTCTGATTGACAAATGTGTTTCCAAATATAAATGTTGTTAGAATTAAGGACCAATGTTGTTTTCTCTCGCAATGCTATACATTATCATCATATTCTGTGAGAACTAAATAACATTGCCCTCCAGAAAACATAACAGCCTGGCCAAAAATAAAGAAAAAAACGGCTATAAAAGTTTGACTTATTTGTTCATCGGCTCATAATGCAAGAGAAATCTACATGGCACTGAATTTGTCACTTTACAAATGTCGGCTCTTCAAAATCATGTGTCTAAATATGAAATATATATATATATATATATAGTCTGATACACTGAATTTGTGTAACATTCACACCGCCAATGTTTACCTAATGTGCCAATGTTTCCTGAGGGCACTGAATAAGTTATTCAAACAGTCACATAAGGGATGATAGCCTAACACACAGTTGGTACTAACAAAAAAGTTAACCGTCATATGAACCTAAGTCCCTTGGGAGGAGAAAGTCTTGTGAATCAATGCAACATGGAGTACAAAATAATGATATACAATTAACTCTCAGCTGCCCTATAGTTACGTGGTTTTACAGAAAGCCTGAGGGTATGGCGTATGGGCTCTTGAAATACTTCGGCTGTAATTACTTCAGAAAGTTTCCTTGGTTCTCTCTACTTAGACATTAGAAAAATGCTGGTTCCAAAACGGAAAGGCAACTAGCTGTGGGCAAATAGGTGGCATAATGATGGAAATCACTCAAGTACAGAATGTCAAAAAAAAATTATAATTCATTCAGGGTTTTAATTAAATTTTTGGGTAAATAACTTAACACAAGGTTACTTGTTAACAACAGACTTAAAGCTGGGTCTGGCTGAATGAGTTACCATGTGCTGTTCTGCTGACACCTAAAGGACAACAAAGGCGATGACCAAAAGCTATTTGCCTGCTGAACACTACGTAGCCTACAGCAGATTCACTGCATTGCATTCATGTTACCTACTCTATATGACAACTAGATATGTTTACCTCAAAGTATCTGAAAACCAGGCTTCATGCATAATATTAAGGAATGTGCAAACAATCCCCAAATTAAGCAACCTCTTGCAAGGACATTTGCAAATGTAGCAGTAAAATTTTAAGTACGCAAACTTCTACCCTGTAAAATAGTCCGATTGAATTGTTTTCATTTACCCCCATAAAATCCCTAGAAAACATTGTTCATCATTGTATGGTAGACTTGGAATTCGAAATTTATTTATAAAAAACCCCAAAAAGAATCAACAGGAAAGAAATTATATCTAAATAAGAATTTATTTCATAATTACAAGATTTCACAGTTCTTTGTGGACTTTACTATTCCAATTTACTTAACATCATGAATTATTTACAAAACAATGTGTGAATCGGGAAATCAGAAATCATGTAAAAATAAATAACCATTTAGAGGTTTAATTAGTTCCTAAATGATTCCTGATTTATTTTGATATACATGGCCAAATACGTAACTAATCATCTCCACAAATTGATTTACCAAAGGCGGAGTAATTTCATGTCGAACAATTATGGTACAACTAACACTTCGAATCAGTAGTCAATACATTATTGAACAACTGTAACTGAATTCCGAAATAAAAACAGACAAAATATCAGAAAAAATTTATATAAAGAAAGATTATCTATCTCCCCTTATTGCCGCATAAAATAATATTCATCAATGTAAACAATACTAATGAAATAAACTCAAAATATATACACAAACAATGCAAAAAGGTCTCTTTTAGCTTCTGCCTTCTTAAATTGCATAACGTACAGCAATCTCAAATGAACTATAGTGAAATGAAAGAACAAACATAACATTTACTAAAACTATACTTTATATTGAGTAACATCTCAACATACATGTGTACATTATGCTTATTAGTGTGAGATACATTATTAATGGACCTTTCTGTTAACACTTCATTGAGGAAATAACAGTGACAATGATTTTTTTTATCATAAATATACGTAACAAGACTACTTACAGAAAATGTAACAAAAGCCTTACTCATTGTCCTTGATTGAACAGTTGTCCAATTGCGTCATAGTATTGCACATTTTTAACCAATATTAAAACTTACAACTTCAGGGTACCTGCCTTGTCCACATCCCTATTTAAAAGGCCTCTGTCTTTTCTACACTCAAGGAAAAGCTGTAGTTTTTTATTTTTTTATTACAAAAAACATTGTAAATATAGTATTATTGCTGTGAAGAAGTAAATAATACAAACCTACAAAAATGTGTACTAATACTGCTGAAGTCTATAGGAGTTGTTGGGTAATACCACAACAGAAAAACATATATGACAGCTACTATGCATGATTATAATTTCAAAATAAGATTAAAGTGCTGCCAATAAAGTACGTTTTTCACTTTATGTCAAATTCAGGAGTAGGTAATAGTCTTACATTGCAAATTTACTTATTACATAACAATGATTCATAAGAATGCATTTTGGAGTGATCCCAGACTTGAACAAAGTCTGTCTGAATAAGATTATTAATTGTATGTGCATCAATAACTTCTGCCATGCGTTCAGTAAGATCAATAGCACCATATCTATGACATCAACAAAAATGTTACAATTAACTAAATCTGTGATAAACAGAATATGTATGTATGTATGGAAAGGATAAGGAGTTATACAATGCAGTTAGGGAGTAACAAAACTCACAAGCATTAATGGGTAAAGGCTTCAGACGTTCTAACCTTGAACATCTTTTTAACGCAACAGTAATCTCATTCATGCATTTGAGAAATACATCAGTGTCTTAACAATAACCTCTTCAAATTGTCTAATCCTTAGGCAAAAGAACCGAATGCGCAAGAAGAGATTTAGGATAATGTAATGCTAAATCACATCAATACATGTTAGCTGCAAATTCCCTCCTACACAAATCAGTTTGTCATCAAAACCGTAAAGGTTTTAAAAGCACATTTGAATGCACACTTATCTTTGAGAGACTAACTATACAAACAAAAATGCTTAGGCAAAGGTAAATGTGGAAATGTGCTTTGGTCAATTTAAAACTTTGAATGATCAAGTGTACAAAGTTACACTTGCTTTAAGCCAAAGCTCAAAAGCAACACAAATAAAAGAGTACCTTTCTGTATATAAAAATAGTGACTACCGATCAAGATTACTTGACCAATTTGAAAACAGGTTTGGTTTGAGCAGGTCTTTAAAACTTACAGAATTTTTTAATTGTAAACTTTTAGCAAAGGTTTTGGAAATGTACAGCATTTTTTTATACGCACCCACATAGTTTACACATGGGTTTAAATTCTTACACTTATGCGTACGCACGCACACACACACACACACACACACACACACACACACACACACACACACACACACACACACACACACACACACACACACACACACACACACACACACACACACACAC
>JAVQJS010024634.1:0-7500 GCA_036024795.1 Galaxias rostratus | reverse complement strand
CTGGGCAGTGACCTTCACAGCCAACATTTCAAAGCTCCTCCGCCGCACAGGCGCTGTGGCGAATGCGAACGGGAATGATGCATCACAAGATGTGCCGGCTTCGATAACTGTTGTTTCCGTGGTTTCGAGAGGACGATACACACGGAATGTCTTGGAGGGCCTAGAGGCTGGCGTTACATGGCTGCTCTCAGCGTTTCAAAACCAGGGGGTTGAAAGGTGGGGGTTGTTGTCGGCGCTTCTCAGATCAGGAAAACTTCGTTTCTTTGCCTCCGAAGTTTTTTCTTCGAAATGTTTGTGGAGTTTTAACTATGCAGGCCTCCTGAGGGAGTCCTGTAATTGACAAGCGAACATTTATTATTCGTCACAGATGGATTTCCCTAAGCTTACTGTGAATAGGGGGGGGGGCGTCAAAAAACAGCAGCCCTCCCGCAGTTAAATACGGCTCGCTGTCAGAAAGAACAAAAACCGACCGTCTTGTGCACGCCTCCAGGATGATCGGAGGGATGAAGAGAGATGATGTGTGTGTGTGTGTGTGTGTGTGTGTGTGTGTGTGTGTGTGTGTATGTGTTTGTGTGTTATTAATAGAGCTGACAGATGTGGGAGATGAGTCTCTGGGGAGGTAGAGAGGAATAATTAATTACAGGGAGTGAGTGAGTGAGTGAGTGAGTGAGTGAGTGAGTGAGTGCGTGAGAGAATGAATGAGAGAGAGAAAATAATTACAGGGAGTGACTGAATGAAGTGAGACAGTGAGAAAAAGAGAAAGGATGAAATCAACTACAGGGAGGGAGGAAGTGAGTGAGTGAGTGAGTGAGTGAGAAAGAGAGAGTGGTAAAGTGGGGTGTCCGGTGCCAAACTCCCAGTGCCTGTCTGGAGGCCCGGGCACACTCCCTGCCTGCAGTCCCAAACGACTTTGGCGTCCGAGGAGCAGCGTACGGCCAGACTACGCTGAGTCAGCGGCTGCTGCTGCATCTTTGCGGCCCGACACACTTTGCATAGGGTGGGCTGGGATTGGCGTGACCCGCATTCAGTAGCAGCCGACACCTGCGCGCACACACACACACACACACACACACACACACACACACACACACACACACGCACGCACGCACGCACGCACGCACGCACGGACACACACGGACGCACGCACCCACACACACACACGCTAAACAAAGCTGACACTCCATCCGGAAGCCGTCTCCTTGTTTCTTTTTTCAGAGACGCTGTCTTAACACTGTCATTTTCAATTAAAAAAGCTTGTTCTTTTTAATGGACGAGTTTTAGCCAAGCAAGCGTCTTCTTTTTCTTTTTCTTTTTTTGTAACGCAAAATGCTTCCTCCGTAGGCAGCTAGTCTGCCTAGGAATGCTTTTGAGTACACTGTTTACGGCTTAACACCACCGGGCTGCTAGACTTCTACCAATAAGCAACCCACTGGTACACAGACAGAGACAGAGACAGAGACAGAGAGAGAGAGAGACAGAGAGAGAGAAAGAGAGAGGCAGAGAGAGAGAGACAGAGAGAGACAGCAAGGGAGAGAGAGAGACAGAGACAGAGAACGAGAGGGAGAGATAGAGAGACAGGAAGGGGGTTGAGGGGCTGTCGTAAACAGTCTCTCGCTGGACGTCCTCCACAGGCGTTTCCTTTGTGGCGCGGGTCAATGCCGTGGGAGGCCGTGTGTGGGAACACCAGACGAAGGGTCTGCAGCCGCGGACACTCCCCGTACCCACCGGCGGAGCGATGCCGATTCGTCAGCCGGCGGGGGTGAGTTTGCCCGGACCTTCGCTGAATCGCAACTGAAGAAATATATTTCTTTTTCCCCCACGGTTTCTCATAGACGGAGAGAGAGAACGATGTAGTCGGCAAAAAGTTTTTGGGGGGGTTTTTAATTGCGTCCCTAGTGCTGAAATATGATTTGCCTGACATAAACAGCAGAGGAAGAGCGCGTACTGTGGGTTGACTGTCTGCTGTCACCACACGACGTGCATCACCGGACTAATAACGCAACTACAGCGGGCCCTCGGCAGCGCTCTGATGACCTCGTCAAGAGGGGACTGGACGGAGGCGGTCATGGGCACAGCACACTGCAGTGGAAGCCTGTCACACTGTTTACCACTAAAACGACAAATTAGCAGTAAGCACCACTCTGGTGATGTCATCAAGAGAGGACTGGACGGAGGAGGTAATGGGCACAGCACATTGCAGTGGAAGCCTGTCACATTGTTTACCACTAAAACGACAAATCAGCAGTAAGCACCACTCTGGTGATGTCATCAAGAGGGGACTGGACGGAGGAACTAATAGGCTCAACACAATGCAGCGGAAGCCTGTTACTATGTTTACAACTATAACGACAAATCAGCAGTAAGCACCACTCTGGTGATGTCATCAAGAGGGGACTGCACGAAGGAGGTAATAGGCACAGCACACTGCAGTGGAAGCCTGTCACTATGTTTACAACTAAAACAACAAATCAGCAGTAAGCACCACTTTGGTGATGTCATCAAGAGGCGACTCGCCAGAAGAAAGCGCCACACAACGCAGTGGAAACCTTTCATTGTGCGTGTCTGGGTCCCAACATTGAGCAAAGAAATTCTTAGGTTGCCTGCCTTGTCAAAGGAATTTCTTTGCTCAGAATGATCCTGTATTATACTGTGCATTTGACAAATAAAACACTTTGAACTTTGAACATTGTGGAGCACTAAAAACACCAACACAACGGCAGTGGGCAGCGCTCCGACGACGTCATCAGAACCGGACGGGCCGGAGCAAACGGCACGCTCAGCACAACGCAGCAGGCCGGCGGACGGCCACGAACGGAAACGAAGAAGGCACCGCGGGCACCGCTAGGATGATGTCATCGGAAGGGGACCAGACACAGGGAGAGGCGGGAGGGTGACGGACCGCTGCGGGGTCAAGGTCTGGCCGCGGAATCGACCGCGGGCCCCGTCTCTCCTTTCCTCTGTCCTGACAAAAAAAAAAAGAAAAACACACAACGCAGCCACGCGGGAAGATCGGGTGACAGAAAACAAGCAAAAGAAAAACACCGCACGGCCATTCATAATTCAGTGACAGAGATACAAACACAGACCGAACCTCGCTTCACCTTGACACAGACTTCAATAAAAAAAAAAAAAAATAAAAAAAATAGACACTCTGCCACTGGAGTCTATCGTGAACCCTGTGTGTGTGTGTGTGTGTGTGTGTGTGTGTGTGTGTGTGTGTGTGTGTGTGTGTGTGTGTGTGTGGGGCAGAGGGAATTTCAGTTCCCCTCGCAGCTCGCTGACACCAATTTCCACACAGGAACCGTGAGGCTTTCACATGACGGCTGGTGTCAGACTGGTAGACAACCAGAACCTGAACCTGAACCTTATTTCTATACGTCTGTCGTTAACAGTGTTAATGTCTTTAAATAATACATGAGGAAGGTTTCTGCTCATCAATGAAACTCTTTGCAGAAAAACTTAAATGTTAACATACTTCTACCGTACCCACACGGTCGCTAGGCTTGGACTGGCGGGACATCCTAATTACTTTCCCTTTAAAAGAAGGCACATTAACACATGAAAAGCACACACAAGCCAGCAGTAGCTACAGGTCAAGGAGGATAAGCACATATAAGCCAGCAGTAGCTACAGGTCAAGGTGGAGAAGCGCATACAAGCCAGCAGCAGCTACCGGTCAAGGTGGAGAAGCACATACAAGCCGGCAGTAGCTACAGGTCAAGGTGGAGAAGCACATACAAGCCAGCAGCAGCTACCGGTCAAGGAGGAGAAGCACATTTAAGCCAGCAATGGCTGCAGGTCCAAATGGATGTGACTGATGCAAACACCACTTTCTTTGATGAAGCTATGAGATTAACAAACTACGGTGGGTAGGGGGACGAAAAAGAGGGTGTCTTTAAAAAGAATGGTCAGCCCGTCTACCTGCCAGCCTGTCTGCTCTGCCCTGCCCCGCCTGCCCTGCCTGCCAGCCTGTCTACCTGCCAGCCTGTCTGCACTGCCTGCCCTGCCCTGCCTGCCAGCCGGTCTGCCCTGCCCCGCCTGCCCTGCCCGCCTGCCAGCCCGTCTACCTGCCAGGCTGTCTGCCCGTCTGCCTGTCTATCCGTCCCTGCCTGGTGCTAGCAGCGTGCCAGCCCCCTCCCCGCCCCGTCAGCGTCCATCGTTAAACCCCTCCCTCCCATCGAGCTCCGTTCCATCTCATTAGAGGCCCGTCTCCTGATTGCCTAATTAGGGGGTCTGACGGCCACCGTGAGCCGGCCTCGGCGACCACGAGGGGCGGGACGCGACGGAAAGCACGGCGTTCGCCCGAGGAGAGGGGGGAGGGGAAATAGGACGTCTGGCGTGTCTGGGACTCCGAGTTGTTGTTTTTTTGTTGCGAGTTCGAATTTGCGAATGTAATGATGGCGTGTTGCCGATGACTGTCAAGCTTTTCCAGACGTCGGCTGTGTTTAGTGTCTGTCAGAAATCCTTTATTCGTCTCACTGCGGAGAAATGGACATTGCATTTTAAAAGTGGACAATGTAGATAAAAGGTCATAAAAAACATTAAAAAAGAGACAAAATCACATCAGATAAGTATAGTAGATAAGTATCCATAGTGAGAGAGAGAGAGAGAGAGAGAGAGAGAGAGAGAGAGAGAGAGAGAGAGCGAAAGAGAAAGCAAGAAAGAGAAAGCGAGAAAGAGAAAGCAAGAAAGAGAGCAAGAGAGAGATGAAAAGAAGAGACAAGTCAAACAACACATGCAAATAAGGTTTTAGGGCAAAAATCGAAAGAGAAAACAAACAGCCTGGAGCTGCTGGCCTGAGCAGCAACACCCCCCCCGAAGACAGCGACAGAGCAGTGAAGCCATTACATCCCTGTCCTTATCCTGAACACGACTTTGACGACGGTCGAACACGACACGTAAGCCAATGAAACGCGTTGACCTACAGGGAACATAATCCGGAAAACCCTAACCCCCCCCCAAAAAAAGAAGAAGAAGCAAAACCCTCACGGGTAAAAAAGGGTTGGCCTGGACCCGCGCCATTTCATTCGAGCCGGCGAATCCGGATCAGGGTGTGATGCGAGGAGAAGCGCACGGAAGTCGGAGGGGTCTTTCTGGGGTCAACAACAAACGGGGCATAGCGGGGTGGGGTGGGGGGGGTGGGGGCTTTATAAATCCACGCGGAACGCAAGGCAACCAACCGCACGCAAGGACGTCCGCCCAGAAGCGGCAGCGCGGTGTGGTTGGAACTTTCCGAATGAAAACATCTAGACGGACCCCATATCAGACGTATCTCGGTGGGTGAAAAAATGTGTCAAGTCTATAGAGATGGAGAGAGCGTGTGAGAGAGAGAGAGAGAGAGAGAGAGAGAGAGAGAGAGATGGAGAGAGCGTGAGAGAGAGAGAGAGAGAGAGAGAGTGGGAGGTGGCATTTGCGGTTTCTGCCATTTCAAGCCTCGGTGGTCATGTCTCCTCTCTTCCTCCGCTCTCTCTTTCTCTCTCTCTTCCTCCGCTCTCTCTCTTTCTCTCTCTCTTCCTGCGCCCTATCTTCTTCGATCTAGAGTGCGTGCTATAGTTCTATGAGGTTCCCCTTGACTGTACACAGCATTTCGTGTGAGATGTTTACACGGTGAAGCCCCCTCCCACGCACACACGCGCGCGCGCACACACACACACACACACACACGCACACACACACACACACCGCTATGTAACCGAGCGGAGGCCGACGGAGGGATCTAATCTTAAGCCCCGAGGTTCAATCAGACCACGTATCCTCTTATGGCGACCTTACATCCTTTCATTAAGCGCCGCTCGACGCAGCGCCAAGACCCAAGTCTTCTTCCTCGCGTTCACGCGGGCTGAGGATTTAGTTTCGCTTTTTTTTGGGGGGGGGGGGTTGTTGTTGTTGGTATGTTGGAGTAAAAAACAGCGGCTTGTAGTGCTACAATGGCCTCAAAGTCCCTCTGTGAAAAAGGAAGATTTTCACAAGATTACGTTTATTTTAAGTTTTGTTGATGATGCTAATGGCTTTGAGCTCCGGTTGTCTCTTCGATACACATCGCTAAGACGGGGGGAAGGAGAGAATATATAAAATGAATAAAGAAAAAAAAGCAAACAACTCCATAAATAAAGACATAAATAACTAAAGCGTGAAGCGTGAGGAAACGTATGAGAAGGCCTGATTGCCAAAGCCTTTTGCCTTTGTACTGGTGCTTCAGTGCAACACATCTGCCTAAGCCACCCAGCCCTCTGGACGTAACCAAAGGCAATGACTCCAGCGGATAGGCATCAATTTTGTTATGAGCACTATAAATTCGCCATTCACAACGACCATGGGAGGAGAGATGGGGAAAGAATAGCGGAATTGATCAAAAACTTTCATAAAAAAAAACAGTCATAGTTGGCGTTCTTTGACTGTTCTGTCCCTGTTAGCGTGGGTTTCCTCCGGGTTCTCCGGTTTCCTCCCACTGTCCAAAAATATGCAGGCTGATTGGTGACTCTAAATTGTCCGTAGGTGTGAATGTTGGAGTTGCTGTTTGTCCCTTTGTGTTGGCCCTGCGATGGACCGGCGACTTGTTTTGCTATACTTTTGTTTACTCTTACTTTGTACAGCGTCTTTGAGTGTTTTGAAAAGCGCTTTTTAAATATAATGATTTATCATTATTATTATTATTTCGTTCTATACAAACTTCTCTCGTAATGAAAGTGAATGCACAATCATTGTAAACTAATGATTTCCTTTGGGTCAGCCCCTCCAAGCCAGAAGGGGCCGTGTCCGCCCTGCAGCCCAGCGCTAGGCCACCCTCATTGGGGCAGGGTCTTACAGATGACTGGGTGGACGCAGATTATCACCGTGGATGAGGAAGCAAGTCATCTGTGATGAATAGGATGTGTGCAGTAAAATGCAGCCTGGTGCGACTAGCTAGGCCAAAGCACTGTTTGTTTACGAGTCACATACACACTTTTCCTCTGTGAATCTCTACATATCTGCTCACAGGGTGAACACACAGGTGTGTGTCTTTACTGAGTACGGAGGACACAAGCTGCATTTCTGTCACTGCTACCAAAAAAATGATTTATTGTGCTAAAGAGATTGAAAATGGAAGGGGGGGGGTTCAAAACTACACACATGAGTTTAAAGAGGCAGTTAAGGAAAGTGATAAAACCATAGAAGAAGATGAACAAAGACCAACAGACGACGTTTCCTTCTGCGCGTTGCTTTGTGGCCTCCTCCCTCGGGCGTGGGCGCGGACGCGGGAGAGGGGCGGGGTCAAGCCAGTAGGGTGTAAGGTTCGCTGTGTGGAGGGCCAGGCCTCAGCGGAAAAATAGCTTTGTCTCTCTTACCCGAGGGAACAAAAGAGACCCCTGTTTGTTACCATATGTGGTGAAAGGAGGTGTGTGTGTGTGTGTGTGTGTGTGTGGGGTGTGAGGGAGGGGGGTGGGGGGGGGGGGGGGCGGGGTGCGGCCAAAATTTAAAAAACAAAACCATTAATGAGCAACGACCCTTAAAAAAATTTTTT
>JAVQJS010024624.1:0-11518 GCA_036024795.1 Galaxias rostratus | reverse complement strand
TATAATGTAACATGCACTTCAAAGTCTGCAAGAGTGTATTAAGGTACAAATAAACATTTCAACCAATACTGTACTTCCATTAATTTACTTTGAACTGTGCTTGTGTGCAGAGTAGTTTTGCTTAGTTAGCTTGGCGTTAAAGATTATCAAGCATATCTTTAGGAAGTAATAAATAACATCTTGTTTGCTCTCAATTCCAAAGGTCTTAACCCAAGGACAATTATAGTGTAAGGGAAAGGTTTAGAACATACACATGGCTACAAGTCAGTGCATGGCGAGCATTTTCTTTACACATATCTGATTGCTCCAAAGGTTGTTGTCCAAGGCAAAATAAATTAAAGACAAATACTTATCTCAGACCTGCACTATTGTGTTTGTGTTTTGACACCTGACCGGGAGGCATAGATGAATGTGTTTTGAAGGAGTGACTGATATCTTTGAAGTAACCTGATCTTGAAGCAGCTCATAGGAACTCGGAACGCCTTTCGATGGGGGGGATAAAAATGAAGGGTGTTGTCCAGAACAGAAACTAGGCCATGGGTCAATCAGCATGCCCTTATGCGCATTTGGCCTGCAGTGGCTCTGCATTTCAAGTTCCACTTAAAGGAGTGAGGTTTTCAACCTCCAGGCTACCTTGAGGGTTTGCTGTGAGACATTTGATATTGGGCAATATGTTTTGTGTTGGATGGGTCGCAAGTTGCTTGAGGACAGTGGGTCAGCTGACCTGTCACCCGTTCATCTCAGGACACAGCCCGAAGTTTGTCATCTAAATAAAACAGTAACTTGAATTGTCAGGTTACTGCCCGCGCACAAGGAAATCTCTGCGTGCAGTCCATTGAACCATCCATACAGTAATCTTGGAAGGATTTATTTTTGTTAATTGGTCTTTATCTACCCCACTAATGTCATACAAAGGAAATAATGAGCAGTGTTTACTTCAGACCCAAATGCCAATCCCACAGTACTGAATTTTCAACCATGATTGGCACACCTTACATTAACTTCTGCAGTTGGAGGAAATTACAAATCTGGTTTAAAGTGAAGTACAACACACAAACACCACTCTTGTTTTACCTTGTCTTTATTGAGTTAGATATGGTACAGATACGAAAGCGAAGAAGTGATAATATAAACATAAGCTTTTAATGGCAGCACGGTAATAACACTAGCACAGCTACTCGTGGAGCACCAGTAAAATGTAGAGTTGCCCGTCGACCCCTCTATGTGCAGAGGGCCGTGTGCAAAATAGTGATACATCTTTGGTCTACCTACAACAAGAGGACATCTATTACATAGAGGTATTAGGTAGACATGTCAGTGGTTAACTATGTTAATTTGATAGTATGATTACACAATTGACACACGTTTGAGTTCTGTAATGAAACAGGTGGACAGTTATGATTAAACATGGATCTGATATTTTGGACCACTTTAAACTGCAAAGTCTTCCCAAAAAATTATCAAATGTATTTTGTACAATAAAAAAGAAATCTATGCACCTCCAGTGAAAACATTCACAAGTGAAAATTAAGGAGGATAAAACTGACATTTTAAAAGAATTTATTTCACACAAGAAAATGTGAGGCACCAAAACCACAGCTTCTGCTTAAGAGTGGTTTGAACGTACTGTAGTAGAGGAAATAATTGGTTCTAGAGACAGATTTCATTCTAGTTTGAATTCAAATTAAAACATTAACTAGTTTTAAAAATAGCTATCCTCTAGCATTTAAGTGCTTGACCGAAACAATGTCACCCGGACAGTTACACATACATAGCAAAACTAATCAACTAAATCAGTGACTAACATTATGTATTCTTTATAGCAAAGAATAGAGAAAAAAATTAAGTTTGCCAATTTATGTAATCAGATGGATCGAATACTGCAAAAAAAAAAGCATAATCCTCACATTTTCAGCTACAGGGGAAAACTCAATCACATTCAATGAAAACAAGTGTCTTAAAATATTGTTGATTAAAATAAATATTTCACCACTGCTCAATCATCCCATAACTCCCATAATCTCCTCCATTTCTCTTGTAAAATACAAGCAGCAACATCTTACAGATTTGTCTGGGTGGTCTCCTGGTCCATTGCAAAGATAGCATTAGATTGCAAACCTACACATGAGTTCTACCATTTAGCTAAAAGAAGGCCAATTGATAGAATTCTATCAAAATAAAATGCTCAGATCAATCACACAGTCTCCTTAACCCTGAGCACCAGTTTACTGCTTTCTGACTGACGGCAGTCCGTGTTGTCAGTGGCAACCTGAAGGATGATCAATACCAGAAGAAAAGAGAGACTTCAAGCACCCCAGTCCCAGATGAGCATTGTTAATAGAAAACGAAAAAGGCAGAAAGCTAGTGTGCGATGAGCGCATTTCAGTGGATCCGGAATCCAGAATCTTTCAAATGCTACGGGGACAGTTTTCACATCTGGAGAGTAAAATAAAAACAAACAATAATTAGAAAACGCACTGTTCAGAATACTGTTTAATGACTTCTTCAAAATAGCAACGTAATATAAATCACTAGTTTTGCTGTGTTTTTACCGGTATAGGTGTGATGTGTAGCCATTTCTCTTTGTCACCTCCTCCAATTTTCATACAGGAAAACAAGTCACATACTGTAGGAAGTGCATGCCTCTCCTGAAAGTAGACGGACGGTGAGACAATCAGTTAAGCTATTGGGAAGAACCCCACCATGGACATAGCCTCAGTAGTGGATCCTGTGTTCTTACCTGAGCCTGGGCCCTCTTGCGTAGGAGCCACTTGTCTTCCTCCGCCTCTATAACTGTGCTGACTGGCTCTTTGGTCTCCGGGTTGGGTGTGGTGCTGCAGGGCATGGCCTTCTTCTCCGGGAGGACCCAACATTCTGGTTTTAGAGGCCCGCTGAACGGACTCTCCAACGCGGAGGAGCTCTTGAACTGGGAGCTTTGCTCCTCGCGACTGGCCTTCTCCTCCCCCGGGGTGTCCGGGCGGGAGGGGGCCACCCAGGCCGAGAGGGACGATGGGGTGGAAGGGGCTGGGTCGCTGATACTCACGGCCTTGCCCGGTTGAAGCCATGCCTCCAGAATGGCCTGAACCTTCTGCTGCTTCTCGGTCAGGTGTGGGCCGGAGGCCTTACTTTCCAAGTTTACTCTGTTGTGGTGGCCGGCGCCGTTCTTGTCCACAGGTACGCCGTTCTTGTCACGGCCGTCTCTCTTGAGGAGCCAGGAGCCCAGGGCCTCCTTGCCGCAGTTCTCCTCCCACACGCACTGCGCGTAGTTGCCGCACGTCTCGTTGGCCTTGCAGTTCTGCTCGATGGGGACAACGCGCTGCAGCCAGAGCTCCACAGAGCTGGAGGTATGGGGGGACGGAGGGGTGGCAGCGACCGGGGTGGAAGGGGTGGATGCCGGTGGAGTCTTCAGACACAGGAGCTTACCCAGGTTCTCGATTTCCACAGCCTTGGATTGCGTGGCACAGCAGGAGCCGCAGTCCGCGGCCTTGGGCAGCCAGTCGCTGGCCGCAAAGCTCTCCTGGAAGGGCTTGAATACCTGCTTCCAACGGTCGGCGTCTGACGCGGTTTCCACGGCGACGGTGGACGGCGTGATGAGCCAGCCGTTGAGCTCATCGAAATCGTCAGCCATCGACTGGCTGTCCCCGCACTCCTCATCCTCGTTTTCCTCCTCATTCATCTCCTCCAGAGTCATGTTCAACTCAGCCTCGTCGATCTTCTCAATGGAGAAGCAAGAGCTGCTGGCCTCGCTGTTGACTCTCTCCCTGATGGGCATGGCCTCTTTTACTAGCCACACCTCTAGGTCTTTGAGCTGGCCCCAGGACTTTTCGAAGTCAAAAGGAGCTAGCGGGCAGGTTGGCTGGGGGAAAATCACAGGGAAAAAAACTTTAGACTAAACGCTATTTACAAATGGAGTTGACATGTTCTACCCTGGGTCACTAACACTGACTGGGTTGAACTATGATAATAATAAATATGAATAATACATTGACAGAGGTGCCTTTCTAAACACTCTGGCTTGCCGAAAGTGGCAGAGAATAAGCAAATGAAATAGTACACATTAGACAGTCACAAGGGAATAGAGGACACCACAAAGGGGGCAGGGCTATACAACAGTAAAACACAAAATGTCAGACATAATTATTATATAAATATATTAGTTATTTATTTCATATTGTCATCCAGAAACCAGCTGGTGCTTAGACTCGCAATAAGTATTGCTTAAGGAAATGAATATGAGGAAGTTACATTCTAGTTTATTCTAATTTTACCTCCATTTCCTGGGTAGTGATTAACCAATCCTGTGGGTTCTTGCTTGACTGGTATTCAACTTGGGAGCTTGTCTTTGAACGGGTTCCAAGCAGCCAATCAGACAGAGATGGAGACTCCACCCTCTGGATTGAAAAAACAAAAAACATTGCCATGTAATCTATATATCCCGAATAGTGACATTTTATTCATACATTCCCACTGAATCGTCATGTTGGAAGATGTCACACATGTTATAATGTTGCCATGACACTGACCTGTTTCTTTGTTGCTATTGGACATCCCTGGTGCAGCCAGGGTCTCCCACTGTTGCTACTGAGGCTGCCATTGGTGGAGAAAAAGGGGGAGCTTACCACAGCACTTCCCTCCATGCCCTGCTACAAGGCAAAAGTAGAAAGAGAGCTGTAATCGGGGCTTTGTTTGCATAACACAGTCAACATGTCATGTCGCTATCATGGTAGAGTTATGCAATAACTGTAACACATTGATGGTGTGGGAGTTGAACAATAAGTTTGTGCTGCTTTGCGGGTTCACAAGATTATGAAAAGAAAGTATTATTAATACAGAAAAATCTCCTTTGAACAACCAGCAAGAACCTTTTTTTTTCTTTTCTAAATAGCATCAAGTACCCATAGAAAGCCATCCTCAAGATAACATATTGAACGTATGACACCTAATATTCCAAAAACAAACGTGTGAAATAGCCTGAAATTACAATTGCTACAGCTACTCTTACAACTTTAACATAATGTAGTTCAACTAAAGTATAATGTTTGGTGTGACTTGCAAAAAGGCTTGAATGAAGGAATGTGGTTTCAAACATTTGGTGATGAATTAGCTATCTAATAAGCAGAGAGGGAACTTGGACAGCTTGTACAGTAAGTTTACTTAGCACAAAGTCCTTTCCCATCACCAATCAACAAATCTGACGTGGCAGAGCATCAGCCCAGACCCTCACTCTCACTCAATATGTGTAAACAAACAGACTGTGTGCGTGTGTGTGTGTGTTGCTCAAGGCGCCCATATACCTGAGTAGCGATGGTTCCAAAGGAGGTGATGGTCTGGCGTAGCAAGCGTGTGTCTGCCTGGAATGACATGTCTGGAGTCTCTTCGGGAGTCAGGTTCAGTGAGGAGAGCCTAAAGACGAGACATCCAAACGCTGGGTTGAATATACACACTTCACTGATCTTTTGTTTGGATCACATGCTTTGGATACAGGCTATAACTTCTTACCTTAGAACCACCTATTATGATTATTATCTTGGCATTACGAAACTCAAAGGCAGCGACAATGACTTTAAAAACATAATGTCTGTGATTCTCATTTTCCCCTAAACAATCATTAAGGTGCAACACAGTTCAGCCTCCCATTTTTGATTCATCCTCTGGGATTCAGCTGCTCTTACTTTTCCATGCAGCTGGTGAGCTGGTTAGCCACGTCCTGGTTGTAGTTGGAATTCTCCAGCTGATGGGTGAGCACATCAAACTGACCCCTCAGCTATGGAACAGAACAAACGGAGAGAGTTGAAGGAAAGGGAGCAGAAGGAGGGAGAGAGGGGGTTTAGAACATGATCAGAGAACAGAGTTACTCAATCCAACTGCAATGGTATGCGATCCTGTATGGAGCCTTGCTGCTGCGTTGCAGGGCCAGCAGGGGCAGTGAGAGCCTCACCCAGTGGAGCTGCTGCAGTTGGGACTGCAGTGCCTCGCCCTTGAGCTGCTCCAGCAAGTCAATCTGCTCACACAGCCACACCTCGCGCGAGCGCAGGAACTCCAGGTGGCGGCTAATGCACGAGTGCAGCTGGGACTTTACCTACACGACAAAAAAGAGGAAACACATCAAACTTTGTAAAACGGATAATTCAGAAGAAATACAAGTTTAGAATGTCTAAACCACCCTGACAGGTCCTGCTTCTAAGTTGTTGCTACGGTTACCATTTTCTGTGGTTAACGCACGCTAAAGCATTCTAAAGCCTGAGTATTCTCCTAATCTTCTGCCATTGAGAATTAACCAAGTCGCCCATACTGGACTTTCGAGCCAGGTGCTCATATAACATTCAAGGTCTTCATGGAACCCTTTCTCCTAACGGAAAACACCAAACTAAAAAAAACAGACGCCAAGGTATCTTTGGACCTGATGTGGTAAGGTTGCCTTGAGTCGAGAGGAGAAAAAAGCTGTGGTGGCCTGCAATGAGCAGAGATCTGAAGAGGAACAAGATGTCTATCTGATGTCTGAACTGGACTGTCTTACTGTACCCCACAGCTGCCTCTGCTTTATAAAAGACGAGCATCATGAGACTCTTTAGTGCAGTCTCATTCTCTAAAGTCCGCCCATCCTCCTCATCGATGATTAACAGGGTTCCCACACGGGGACAGGGAGACATTGTGATGTGGTCCAGACCTCACAGCCACAATATTTTGTTTACAATAGCTGGCCTGGGTAAATAATTACTATCCAGGGGGTTACAGGCTTTATGGTGCAAAAACACAACGCATGAAGCATATCTCGAAATAATGCTGGCTATTCTTGTAACGACCGGTAGCTAACCGGAGTGACAAATTTTCTAAAAGATCGGGTTTGCAGTGGGACCATTGTGAGGTTTCAAATTATTCCAATACAGCAAGAGGAAAATGCCAGACAAACATCTGATTACCAAAACGGGGGCATCTAAAGCTTCGTTCTATTCTTCTCATTTAATGATCAGTTTCGTAATTTTAACATTAACAAAATTATGAATCCCTCACATCTTTTTTTATAGGACCTAATTTGTCTGTAGGTGGAAAGTGTCTCAAAAAGACAATTTTACCATTCCCACATTGTTAGCCCTGTTCACTGCAGTCGACATTTGGCTAAATACGGCCAAGCTGAGCCATTTAAATTGCATGGTCACACTATAGTGTCATCTGAAACTATTATGTATCCGCTTCCTTAAATCTACACTCTGTAATCTGCATTCGAATTCAAAACATTGGATGATAAATAAGTGGGACCAGGTAAAGGCATACATCATATATACAAGCAACAGGAATAATTAAGAGCTAATGTGATATATTTTCAGACCCAACATATAACATGCACCGGGTAAAAGCGTAAAAGAATGGCCCTTGCTGGTCTCTTACCTCTCTGGAGTTGTGCTTCAGTTGGCCCTCAGCTTTGTTGACCACACAGATAGCATCATCCAGCTGTGAGCGTGCCTGGATGCACTGCCTCAGAACCGTCTGCTCTTGTTCCTCCACAAGGGACATTCTGAAGTACCACAAAAAAATCGTTCCCATTAGCATGGAACCTAGAATATATTCTATAAAAACAAACGTGGTGTGGTATCCTAAACCTTCTTTTTGCTCCCTTTTGTAAGGAATCCAACACTTTGGTTCTCCCTTTCCCAAATAAGCCAATACACTACACAGACAAAAAATAGGTTCTCCACACACAAACAAAGTAACTCCCTCAAAACCAGAAACGGATAACCAAAAACACATTCCAGGATTGTAGAACAATTATGTTGTAATTATCACTATTTAAAACACTTCGTGACAATCTTATGGCCACCTGACTGTCCTGCGTCACCCCTTTGCAGCGCTGTGCAGCGTTATGCAGTCTTTAACTAAGGGCAGTTATACAACGATACGTTCAGCTAGAAAACATAATACGAATAAAAAGGAATGCAGATGTCAAGTTGGAAGTACGCTTGAGATCAACAGGAAAGTCAAACTTTCGTTGTAGGAGACAGTTATTTTTTGTTTTGCTTTTTAGGAATTGAATGTAACGGGTAAACAGGCTGGTTGATAAAACGTATAGAAAGCCGGGTGAAACCTATCCGATCTTTGAAGAGAGCAGCGTCAGACAAAACCAGCCCTAAAATACAAGAAATTGTGCAAAATTATGAAGTTGCTATAACCAAGTACACTGGACAGAGAGGTCCGGACATCGGCCTCTGGCCATCAGGCTACTTTGTCCTGCTTTGCAAGGACTATATGCTTAACATCTAAACGAGACCAATTAAACACCTTAGGATGAACTTGAATATCGTGCACAACCTAGGTAGCATTGTTAAAACCTAAAACCGTTTGATCGTAATGGAATTTTCAGAATTAAATAATCAGAGACATATAATTGGTATAATTTCAACCAGCGTGCCTAACTTAAAATTTTTCTTAATAACAGTTGAGTAATAATATATGTTATATAGTCCAAAAAGAATTTGAGCAAAGCCAAGAAAATAGTTCGGAGTTGGGAAAATGGCGAATATCGAAACAAAAAAAGTATGTCAGTTCGACAACCACTCGCTCAACGATAGAAAGCTAAGCGTAGAAATTGTAAAGGTATTACCTCATTTTGCCGTTTAGTGTGTATCCAGTGACAACTTTCAGTTAAACAACCACTTCTTCTTAGTCCCTTTCCTCATAAATAATAAGTTCACGTTATAATAAATAACGTTATTTGTAACGCTGAAGATCCACCGGGCCAAGCCAAGGGATCTAGGCTATAGCTAGCTAGCTACGTCATTTGTAAACCTCCTTTTTGCTCCCTCGTCACAGCAGCAACCACCGATTTTACATTGCGCACGTACACCCATCACATTGCAACGCTGGTACGTGAGACGGGCCCACCAGGGATGAAAAACAAGAGAGTTGATCACTTTACTAGTACAAGCATAGTTTGGATATCTAGACGTACCTAAAACTGACCCGCTAAACAGCTAAACACCTTAGCTAAATAGCAAGACCAGCATGATGCACGTTTAACTAGCATAATGGTATTTAACTACCTAATACAATCGTATTCATCGTTAGCTCGCTAGCGCTAGGCATGCCCTTGCCAGCCAATGCGCCGGTCAGTACAATACCAGTTAGCAATGTTTCAATGTATCAATTTTTATCTTAAACCACGAATTAATCAAATCCTCATGATACAATCAACGTTAGCACACAAGTAGACATTTACCTTGTCCCCTTACGCAGCACTCTTGATTTCGATGACATCAATGTATACGATTACCTAAGTATTGAAAAGTCAAAGACGAAGCCGGTAAAATACACCCACAAGTACGTAGAATTGTAGGCGTTGTTAGCTACGTATCTCGCGAGGACTCTACGAGTAAAAAAAGAGGGTTGTACTGACTCCTGCTGGTGGAATGAGTAATAGTCAACCACAATTTTTTTTATATATTTCCTGATGGAAAATGTGTGTGGGTGTTACAGCTTGCATGAGAGAGTCTATGTTTTGTCACCTTATTTTGCTTTCCTAACTACATGGTGGGTTATTTTTGCAAGGTGTAACATCAAGGCCATCAAAGTCTACCCTCGTCTACTCCCCTCCACTATTTAACTAGATTAGGCTAACCTCTGTGTTGTCTTTTTTCAGTTTTGTCATGGATCTTTGAAGACCCGTTACCTTATTATTTCCCTTTTAACCTTGATTTCTGACATCTCAAACTTTATAGACTTAGTAGGAGTTAACAAGGTATCAGAGAATATATTTCAGCTCAGAATGCAGTAAGGCATTTTGGAGAAAATCAGCAAATATTGAAAGCAATCTTTTTTGCACGGTTGCCCGCACATACACATGCAAAACATACTAGTGCATAAGCAGCAAAGGAAAAAAAGACCGTTTCTTGTTTTTCTCACCCAACAAGCGCACAATCACAAAATGTCTCGCGACATGTATCACGTAAGCACGCTGTGAGATGAGATTTGAGCAGCTGGTGTGACATTGAGTCAACAGTTATCATTTTTTTTTGGCAACAGCTAGTATAGCTATGAATCATAGCATGGTTGACAATCAATCTTAGTTTCTATAAGATTATAACATAATTTTAGTTTAAAATTTATAGTCTGTATTCCAGATCCTAAAAATGTCTGCACCCGATGGAAACAAAACCACGAATACGGAACCATGGGGCGGCTTTGATGACAACCTCATCCAGGTAGCTAGCAAACAAGCTAACTTTGGTCTATTTTCGGGTTTACTAGCAATCGTTGGATAACACTAGCCGTTAGCAGTAAACATTCTTTGTATAATTGCTATATCTTTTTAATGCCGTCCTACCTTTAGCTGGCTTGATTAGTAAACATCATTGTAATCCTTTAAAAACATCGTTTCGAATTTAAATGACCTGACTCTAAAGTTATAACATTCGCTTAACGTTAGCTAACGTTAGCTGCTGCTTAACTTAAGTGAATACTGACACACAAAAAGTGTATCCTTTTATCAACCAATGTAAGTCCTTGCGCTCCAGGAAGTTATAGTAATAATAGGACAACAGTATTTGATTGTTAACGTTTAGTTACAAGCTAGTTACAGGCTTGCAACACTGTTTGTCAACAATTACCGTATGAAGTTGGCGACGTTTCAACTATTTAGAACTATCGATCATAGTTTGAGTGATTATGCATTGTTTTTTTTAACATCATCTTTGCTCTGCGGAAACGTAAGACATCCTCATTTTGAGTTGGCCACACTAGACATTTGTTTTTGACCCCGTTGTCTTGTGTTAATAGGGCAGCGGCTCAGCCGTAATAGACATGGAAAACATGGATGACACATCAGGCTCCAGCTTTGAGGATATGGGTGAGATTCATCAGCGAATGAAAGAGGAGGAAGAAGTCGCTGAGGAGGCCGAGGCTACAGAAGAGGAAACCGGGGAAGATGGCGAGTTTCTCGGCATGAAGGGCATCAAAGGCCAGCTGGGGAGACAAGTAGCGGATGAAGTAAGCTTAATACCACTGTGACAAAGGCTGTATAAAAAAACATAAATTTCTACAGTGTGTTGTGTATACGACTGACCCAAAGACATTGTGCAGTATAGAGAGTGTTGTTGCCTTGTGCAGGAATGTTCATACTGTAACTCTACTAAATTACCGGTCCTTTTAGGTGTGGCAAGCCGGAAAACGGCAGGCTTCCAAGGCTTTCAACCTGTATGCCAACATAGACATTCTCCGACCATATTTTGATGTAGAACCCCTTCAAGTTAGGAACAGGTTAGTTAAGCCAATTTTTATATTTGTAGTCTTTTACCCAAGGGACAGGTATTCACCTAAACAAAAATTGTAAAGTCGGTTTTTACAGCACTAAAGTTATTCTTTCTTACAAAGGTTTTATTATGTGTTTTTGAGCCTGTACCTTCTTAGTTAATTGCTCCTGTTTTATTTGCAACCCTGGATTCTACCCTTTTATTACAAGTTCACTTTTCTTTTCTTTTCTTTTCTTTTTTTACACATTTGGACAATACAGCTATATTTATTGTATTTC
>JAVQJS010024618.1:0-13353 GCA_036024795.1 Galaxias rostratus | reverse complement strand
TGTGAGCCAATGCTTTTGTCCTGTGTCAGTTATAGCGTGTGTGTGTGTGTGTGTATGTGTGTGTGTGTGTGTGTGTGTGTGTGTGTGTGTGTGTGTGTGTGTGTGTGTGTGTGCGTGTGTGTGTGTGTATGCGCGCATTTGTGGGTATGTGTGCATTTTTGCTGGAGTACAAAAAGGCTTGTGTGTGCCCTGTCATAAGATAAATGTGCTCTCTCCTATAATCTATGTGCTTCAAAATATGATGCATGTGAGGATGAACTTTGAATTATAACCTGAAGAACGACTCATAAATCTTGTGACTTTGGTCAGGAGCAGACCAAAGGAATCCATTTTGTGTGCTCGTGTTTTATGAATAATGCAGTATTGAGACTGGCCAGCTGAATGTAGACAGTGACTTTGGGTCCTGTAGTGTAGTTGTTGACAAATAAACACATCTTCACCTGGAAGTGATGGAAGTAGAACCTGTGTTTAACATAAAATTCAAGGTTAATTGAACTTGAATTGTGTTTAGTTTTTTTTGGTATTAAACACCTGTGAGCGTTTAATAGTCAATGTGGATTTAGCTGTATACAAACTATTTGCAAATGTATAATGTGTACTAAGGTTTCCTCCCATAGTCCTAAAACATGCAGGTTCATTAGTGACTCTAAATTGTCGTTCGGTGTGAATGTGTGTGTGAGCTGCTGTATGTAAATGTGTTAGCCCTGCGATTGACCGGCGACCTGTCTAGGGTGTACCCCGCCTCTCGCCCAATGGTGGCTGGGACAGGCTCCAGCCCCCCCGCAACACTGCATAGGATAAGCGGTATTGCTAATGGATGGATGGAGGATTTAACACCTGCAATCCAAGACGTTGCCCCTGCTACTGGCCCATGTCTTACGAAGTGTAATAGAATCATATTCCTTGCCACATGTAATTATGTATCATAATATCAATATTAACATTGTCTTTTCAAAGTAAACTCTAGGCTTGGACAGCTAACTTTCAGTAACAGCGTATAAGCCTGTTTAGATTTTTTTAAAACCCATGTAAAATCATCAGGCTAAATTGTCATAACAGTTTTTAGGGGGATTCTGTCATGACTCTCAAAATATACCCATTACAAGATTAAAGGTGGAAAAATACAAAAACATTTAACTTGTCCTAAGATAACAATCCCACAGTCCATTATCACTGTCACTAATTGTATTTAATTTGGACACTGCAGTTAAAAAATAAGTTTAAAGTAAAGTAATGTTTCAGTTTAGCAAAAACTGTTTATAAATAGAAACAATTTTTTAAAAATCTGACAATATAGAGGGTTCCTTAGTTTGAACATGAACTATCTCTGATAAAATAACTAGGTCTGGGTAAGAAAATATTGATTCAGTTTAAGTAAGTATTAGTTAATCATGGAATAACTAAACACCTTTGCCTGCATTTAGTAAACTTATGGATAAATTAAAGAGTTTCATTAATATACATTTTTGTACTAAGTCCTATTGTTTTGATGACCTATAACCTCAATTTACTAAATTAAATAACCATAAAAAAAACATTAAGCTGAACAGTAAAACCATTTCTTGCATAAAAGGAATTCCCCACGATGAAAGCACTGAACAGTGCTTATGGTAACCTCCAGCCACCGAGAGGCAAAGTCATGTCAAAATGGAAATGTAAAAGCCTTCAGCATGCTAGGTGAGCACAATGACACAATAGAAGATACATCTAAAAATAGGCTGGGTAGCACAAGGGCTATTGCAGAGTCCCTCAAGTCTGATTGGGACTTTTAATTGCGTCCACAGAGAACAATGTTTCTTTTGACCGCTCTTTCAATGGGTACTGCCATTATGCATCCTGATGTGTCACAAAACAAAGTGCTCTCCATCACCACCGTACTGCTAAAAGTGAGTTCTCAGTGTATTATGTGTCCTCTAACTCATGAACTATCACTTCTTGAATAACAAGTGTTTTTTATGTTTTAAATTGAGCAGACTGTCCAAATAGAAATGAGTTTGAGACTATTACAAGGTGTTTAAATATCCAATTCTCTTAGACAAAGACACACGGACAAATTCCACGTTCTCCCATCTGCCCTGCACGCCAAAGAACAGCTCCTCAACTAGACAGAGAAAGATCTCGGCCTAAGAGAGATACGCTTTTAACAAGGTTGTAACTACTGGCAGAGCCCTACTTTATTCAGCCCCACAGACATAACCAGGTGCATGAAGTAAGCATTAGATCCCTCTACCCTGAGTATTTACTCTGTCGGCATTGAGTGAGAAAGATTAGCCTTGCCAACCAATTGATTTATAGGCGACAAAAAGCAATCCCTTCTCTCCTGTGTACCGCATTGAGTTCTTTCCTGCCCCTATTCCCGTCTACACAGCTTTTAAAACCCTTCATGCTACTGTATGTTTGCCCTAAGCTATAATGTTTGATAATACAACTACTGCCTCTTTTAGAAAATTCTTCTTTTTATCAGCAAATACATTGCACATGGGCTCAGAATGCATTGATATTTATGCGAGAGCAGTGAGGTATGAAGGAGAGAAGTAAAATATGCATTGATTAAAAGTCCTAGATAGTGCTATCCAATATCACCCCAAAGTACATCAGTTATTTTGCATCCTGACACTTAGATTGATAACTCGTAAATGCATGCAAGGATGACACATTCAGATTGAAAGTGACTGTGACAAAAACGATAACGGAGCAGCTCTCAGGGGGGTGATGGAGGTAAAAGCAAAATGGAGTTTCAAATATTTAATCATTGATATGAAGGCTGCAAGATGTTGTTTGACCCTAAAAGAGCGAGAATGTCATCCGAAAGTCCATTCAAGAGGTTCGGTGTGAAGGCAGCCTCTGATGTATTCTAATTGCCATTACTTGGTGTCTTGAAGATACAACTAAACAAAAAGGGAGTGGAATTAATATGAACATTTATTTTGTATTGTGATGGTGCAAGGACAGACATTGTGTATTCTGCAGTCCTGCTGTAAGGAAACGTTTAAGGTACAGTTAGGTTTGGAACAAACAATGCCATGCATCCGTCAGAAAAGGATGAATATGCCTGCAGTTCAAACCTCTTCTATAAATAACAGCATATGAGGTGCCAGCATTGCGTTGTGTAAATTACTATTTATCACATGCTTTGTTTAACTCAAAGTGTAATAATCAAAGTTATGGGTTCAGATCAATTAGACCCACAACACTTGCTGTCTCTATCATAGCCAAGTCTCTGAAAAATAGTTCAGTTTTCAGTCTCTAATTGTGTTTTAAAAAAACGTATATAAATATTTGAAGTTTGATAAAGTGTATGGTTTACACATTGTTTTTGTGAGCGTCTGTTTCCACCTTGCATGTCTTTGTGTCTTTCTATTTGTGGTGACATAAACCACGGATCGCCGCCAAAGGGAACAAGGTCTGCGGATGGATTGGTGCTATGGGCTTCTTTCAAACTAGAGTTCATCCCTAGAATCTGGACATCAGCTTCAGCGGAATCCTTACATAAGGATGTGGGGGATATCATAGCATGTCTAGAGGAGACATGTTGGATATCTTTTCTGTGCTATTGTTTTCTACGCCATTGTCTATAAATCCTATTCGATGCCCTTTTCATTTTAGCTTCAGAGCTCTTTATTGTAGTCTTACAGCAGCCTACAGGGCTATGTTACCCTGGTTTAAATCCACGGTTGTTTAAATCCACACCGCGGACCAAAAAACAGTGTTTAACTGAAGGACCTAAGGCTGTCTGGTTGTTCAGAAAGTGAAATGAAATTTTCAAAGTAAGCTGTGGCCAAGCTCTTTAAATTATGGAAAACAATCTTCAAATATATTGTATATTCCAAAGAATATCAAAGTAAAATGTATCATGGAATGACAGTGCACAGACATAATGATCTTCCTTGTTTTTCACATGTTTGCAATCTTACTTGCATTGTTGGGACAGCTCAAGGTGCTGAAATTAGACATTTCCAATTGTGTGTCTAATATGTCATGATGTCTATGACATGCTTTTATTTACATTTATATTTTGACTACGCCGCATATGTGAAATCCCCATTTGTTATTGTAAATCTATTCACATTATTTAGATTAGCACATGCAATAGGCTCAGTGCTCCCAACAGACTGAAGGAATCAACGTTCGAGAACAAAATGTTCCTAATTGTCTGTCTGCTGACGCCAATGATTCCCTGGTCTTTGTGAGCACAATGCAGTGCCTCCATATGGTCAAAGGCAGAGCCCTGGGGTGAGCACAGTATGAGGCAGATAGATCAAAGAAATTCCCAAGTGCCAACCGGTCCTAACCAGTTGTCATCATGTCTCAATAGGTATTAAGACAATTGGGTCTCAGTTGTATTATGAGAATCCTTTCAATCCTCTTATGAAAATCTGATGTCTGAAAAGCAAGACACAACAGCTACTGATTAAAGATGAGATTGGGTTTTGCTTTAAATATACTTTTGAAGTTAGTTTAAAGATACTTAAGTGTTTGATTCGGCATATTAAAGGTAAGTGACAAACCAGATCCCTAAGGATGACAATGATCTATTCTCCACACTTGTTGCAAAGATGAAAATGCCGGTAGAACCAACCATGGCATATCTCAAAACTTGTTTAATTGTCACATAGAGATTAGTTTGTAGACAAATTAACTAAACTTGGATAACAAATCTTCTATCTGGTATCCAATTTTGTTTATGGTTGTCTCTCATTGAAGAGCACACACACATACACACACACACACACACACACACACACACACACACACACACACACTGAGATAATAGGGAGAATCAGTGATGGAGTGCGTAGGCCCACAATGGACCATCATTAACACACTCTCCCTCAGGTGATTACTTATTCCAGTCACGTTGAGGCTAAGTTCAGTCTGACCTGGCGTTCACTCTGCCGTCATTAGTGCCTCCACAAACGTGCGGCGGCGGCGAGAGTAACGGCGAGCCGGGGTCGCTTCAGCCCACGAGCCCGCCTCGAGCGTTCACCCCGCGTTCTGTCGGCGGTCCTGCTGGCCTTTCGGAAGCAGGCGGGACTTTGTGCACGTGTCTGTTCCTCCCCTCACTGTCACTCTGTGAAACGCAGGACTTTGGCATCGCCGAGGAGTTTGCCACCAAGGCGCTGGAGCTGAAGCCCAAGTCCTACGAGGCGTTCTACGCTCGGGCTCGAGCCAAGAGGAGCAGCAGGTAAAGAGCTCAGACACCATCGGTTGTGATAGACTCGCAAAATGAGAACAATAGAACAATAGAAGCCAACTTTGGACAGACGTCGCTTAGGAGGTGGTTGGTGTGCAGAAATGAGGGATATGGAATGAAGGGTCCCTTCCTAATATGTCACTCTATTCTGTTTCTAATCTGTCACTCTACTGTGTTTCCTACCTGTCACTTTTCTCTGTCTCTATTCCGGCACACTGTTCTGTTTCTTATCTGTCACTTGTGTGTTGGTTTCTAATATGTCACACTTCTGTTTCTTATCTGTCACTCCTGTGTTGGTTTCTAATATGTCACTCTTCTGTTTCTTATCTGTCCCTCGTGTGTTGGTTTCTAATGTGTCTCGGCCCCAGGCAGTATTCAGCAGCCCTGGCTGACCTCCAGGAGGCGGCGCGCGTCTGCCCCTCCAACAGAGAGATACGACGCCTTCTCACCCGGGTCGAGGAAGAGTGCCGCCACCTTCATCTTCAGCAGCAGACGCTGAATAGCGGCGCGTCTCAGTGCCAGGACGCCCAGCACCACACGGCCTCCGAGGGGGAGCTGGACCTCTACTCCCAGGCGAGCCCGGACAGGCAGAGCCCTGCCGACCTCGACGAGGAAAACGACGTCGGAGACGAGGAAGGAGGTGGAGGAGACGGAGGTGGTGGAGGAAGAGGAGAGGGAGGACCGGGTCAGAATCCACCTCTGTGCGGGAAGCGGACAGATCTCTGCCCTACAAATCCGTACGCTCCCAACCGACCTCTCCCCCGAATCCCAGACCACGTGGTGATGGGTTCTCCCCTAGAGGAACCAGCACAGAACCAGGAGTGCCTAGGGCCCCCCGGCCACGTGGCCCCGCTCGGCAGACCCCCCCAGGCCCAGAACCAGAGCGCCAGCCGGACCCAGCAGCAGCACGGCCACTCCCTGCAGCCAGGGAGCAGGATAGGAGGCCGGCCTCACTCTCTGTGTGGCCCCTCCAGCCCTTTACCAGGACGACACATCTCCACTGCCTTGAGACCCTCTCCAGGCCTGGGCATCGATATCAGTCCGCTCCCCTCCTCAGGCCTAATGGAGCACGCTGGGCCGAGCTCAGCCGACCACCTTCATCATCACCACTACCCGTCCTCCTCCTCTGCCTTTTCTCCCCCCGGCCACGTGCAGCCATACCAACCCCGCTCCTCCAGCTTCTCCAGGGGCTCAGACAGACTCTCTGCCCATCCCGGAGCCCCTCAGGACGGCCTTTCTCTGGCCTCGCTGAGCCCCAGCATGGAGGTGAGGAGAGGGGACAGCTACCACACTCACACGGCGGGCTCGCGGAGCTCCAGCTCCAGCCAGGCCTCCAGCGGGACTCTGTCCGACAGCGGCAGACCACAGCTAGTGGCCGACAGCCTGCCGCACAGCGCCACCACTAGGGGCAGCGGCGGTGGCAGCTTCAAGGTCAAACCGGAGATCAAACCCCGGCCCTTCATGGGGGTGAAGGACAAGGCGGTCCGCGTCCAGGGGCTGGGCTGGCAGGGGAAAGGGCCGGGCGTGGCCCCGGGGGTCGGAGCAGGCCTGGAGCCCCAGGGGATGAACAGTGAGTTCCAGCGGAGCTTGTACCAGGAGCATCCTCCGGAGACGACCCAGCCCAACGGACAGCAGCCGCAGCAGGGCAACAGGGAGCCGGGGCATCGCTACGGCCAGCGAGAGGCCCGGGCGTCCACCGCGGGTTCCTCCTCCCAGCACCGCCCCCGACACCACCACCCCGAGGGCAGGCACAGGAGACAGGCCAGTCTGACCCGGGATAACCCCGCCCTCCACACGGCTCCCATCAAACCCAAGCGCTCCTTCATAGAATCCAATGTCTGATTATTGACTTTGGTTTAAAAAAATACAACAAAAAAACATGAACTGTAGGCTACATAGATCCAGACTGTTTTTTTGTTATACTAATAGAACGAGTTCCTGAGATTCTGTAGCAAAGGGAGAGAGCGGAAAAAGAATAAGAAAAACTCTTTCCACCAATGAAACCCTGTTATGGTAGGAGTTGTGCCACTGCAATGCATTCAGCAGTGGTTTTAGGATTGAACTCAGGCTATTCGTGCTTTGCTTAACTATGTCTACAACTGCCACTTTAGGCCACTTGGCACGAGTCAACATTGGCCTGGTCCTGGGTCAAATCGCTGATATATATTTGATTACTCTGAGCATTTGAAGCATTTTTATTTTTTTTTATTTTTTTTATCTTGCTCAGCATTTTGTCAAGTAAAGGAACTGGTTCGTTTTGCCAGATTAGGAAACTTAACTAATTCTGCTAGTAAATAGCATGTCATGGGAATTGTGGAAAAACTCTTTTGAGTTTGCCAATAATTCCAGAGTTTACAAGTTAACCGACATAAGCGCTACCAAAATGAAGAAATAGTTGTATTTAGTACACAGCTTAGCTTTTTGTGACCTCGAGCTACCCAACACGACCACCTGGTTGGGTATCCAAACAGAACAATATTCAATGCATTCATCATGTACTCTTACCCAGTTTAGCTCGACATACAAGGTAAAGTAACAGCAGTAAAAGTTCATGATCTCGTGTTTTTCACAATTGTATTATATTAGATCTTGGTTTGGATTAGCATTGTTATGGACAGGAAGCCATGTGATAATAGGCTAAGAATTAATATTTATATTGTCAGGTGATTGTATAGAAGAATGCTATTTATATATTTGTAAATGCTATATTTATATATAAATATGTATACACAGCTGTATTCCCTGAATGTGGTGATCGTCTCTTGACATCGAGAAAATCGTCATTGTATATTGGTAGACATCACCAAGGGTTGGGTTTCTTTGTACATTTGAATGAGACAGATTATTGACATTGATACTCTTAAATTACTCACTGCATTGATGGCTTATTCAATTTAAAACTATACATATAGCTATTATTTATTTTTGCACAGCTTGAGTAACTGAAAATTTTCTGATCTGAAATGTTTATTTGTTTGTTTGCACATTGGGCAGCAGGAAGCATATTTATATGGTTCAAAGACTTCTCTCATATTTACACACATGCAAAAGGTTGCCACAAATGATGGCCCACATGTAAGATATTACAGACTATGTTACCAGTACCAGTGTCAGATAATAAAACCTCTACGGAATAGCCTTTCTCTCCTCTTTTTTTTCACATCTTTGAAGCAGGGATCGTTGTAATGTAAGAGAGCTAACTACCATCACCAAGAGATGCATTGCTTTCAGAAAGTATTCGCACCCATTCACGTTTGGTTTACTTAATAAATTTGCTCTTTTTTTTGTTGCTTTATCACGATAGGTTAGTGTGTGCAGATTCATGACAAAAATTTTATATCATCCATTTTAGAGCAAGGCTGTAACTGAAAAATACAAAAGGCTGAAAGAGGTCTGAATATTTTTTGAATGCAATGTAAGTAATAGATATTCCATCAGAACATAAGTAAACAACAGAAAACAAGAGTTTATACTTTTACAGAGGAAAGTAAAATGCATCTCTTTTGCACTCTTCAGTGTTTATTTCTGTGCTACATTATAAAGATAAAAAAACTGGAAGCACTTTGCATTCAGTATGGGGGAAACTAACCTAATTCAGGGGGGAGAAGTGCAAAATGTTACCCCCCCCAAAAAAGAGCATACCCGTCATTACATTGTAATCCACTGGACCTCACTGGACCTGGTCAGTACAAAGTGATAAGATTGTCATTTAGGGGGGACAGGAGCTATTGGTTGCTGGTTGTCCAACGCCCAATAGCCATCTTCAGGGTTCGGTTTGGCGTGAGCAGGGTGGTCTGGAGGGGCAGGTTGGTCATGGGACTGGAGCGGTTCTTGGTGTTGATCCAGCTTTCGATCGCCTCTCTCTCATAAGAGTAACCATCTGTTAATGAGAAAGTTCATATAGCCAATATTAACATTGCAGATGGTTTGTAGTGGCAAAAGTACTAACTAAATAAAACAAATGCTTAAATATAATATAACAATAATATTATCATTATTGTTATTAATGTTATTATTAATAATAATAATAATATTGTAAATGGTACATCTTATACATTAAGAATGAAAACCAAGAGGCCAGTTCTGAAATTCAGAATAAAACTCTTTGGTTGAGCCTAAGAAATAAATGTTGCCTGCCAGCAACTGCAACACTTTAATCACGTACCCAAAACTATGAAGGGTTTCTCAAAGGGAAAGGAAGGGAGTCAGTGAGGAATGTAACATTCCTTGGCGGATAGTTAATTCCTGCTTTCAGAAATGATAATAGGGGGGTTCGAAGTTTAAAAATAGCCACGGTTTTGATATATCACTTTCTCAAGGTCAGAGCACTTCCGGGTTTTTTTTCCAGGATAAATACACGCACTAATGATGACGGAAAGACAGGCTAAAGAGACAGCAAGTCAGGAGGACAGAAAGACAGGCAGGTAAGCAGGCAGGCAGGTAGGCAGGCAGGCAGGCAGGCAGGCAGGCAGGCAGGCAGGCAGACAGACAGGTAGGCAAGGAGGCAGGTAGGCAAGCAGGCAGGCAGACGTCTCACCAGCAGCGATGACTGGGTCTCTCATCAATTCTCTGGTGATGGGGCACAGGAACTCATCGGGAACGCCTGAACACGCTGACGCACCCCTCAGCTCCTCCACCTTCCTCAGGGCCTTACCCCGCAGACCCACTGAATCTGCAATCGTCATCCTCATCATCATCACACCACAAGCCTAAAACTCATGACCACAGTGCGTTTCTCCCACTGAAACACCACGACCTTTCTGTTCAGGAAGGCAATTCCTTTTTGGTATTGATCGTTGTTTTGTGTGCTTGCGTGTGAGTGTGTGTGTTTGGAGAGTGTGTGTCGGTAAATAACAGCAGGGCATTAGCACAGATCCTCAGAGATAGCAAGCTTCTGCCAATGGATACTGCCAAGCTAGCAGCCTGCCTTTAAAACCACATCCCAATTCCCCTGTTCTCAGTAACGCTATGAGTAAGAGGAACAGAAAGAAGAAATATCCAGAAACAGAAGAAGGGTCTGGAAATTGATTAAGGCTTAATCATTAAATATCCTGTTTTCTTTGCAGACCCAGGTAGAAGTTGCTGAGGCAAAATTAAATTGGCTGTAGCTACTTTATTCCTTATGGGAATTTTTTTTTTTTTAAGATTGGATTGCGTAACGGCATTTGGAATCGTCTTGGATGTAGATTAATATTAGAGCAAGAGACCTGCCAGCCTTAAATCGTTGCAGCGCGGACCAATATTATATCACACTAAAGCCTAGAGCCCATACCAGCAATCCTCCAATCATCCAGTCCAGTAAAGTAAACATCAAACTTGTTTTTAAAAACAAGTTTGATGTGCACATAAACAAGGACAATTCAGTGAAGAGTTGAAAGTCTTCAAAAGTCTGTAAGGCTTTGCCAAACGAATGACAAGTGTAAGCGGTGCACCTTTCTGTCAAGGAATGTGTGTGTGTGTGTGTGTGTGTGTGTGTGTGTGTGTGTGTGTGTGTGTGTGTGTGTGTGTTCCTCACCAATTCCCAATTCTGAGGCTAGTGTTTCTTTATTGAGGTTGAGCAGTTCGGTTCCATCAATGTTGTTGGCTTTAAATGTGTCAACTAGGTCGTCAAGTCCCTCTTCCACCAACCAGGTTGAGACGTCCTCCTCGGACCAATCACTGACCAACAACTTGGAGTGACCGGCCAATGTCCTTCCTTGGGAAAAGTCAAAAGAGGCGTGTTATTTTCAGGTAAGCCTGTCTATTGTCTCGATGTTTCTAAATGTATATTCCGCTATGAAATGTTCCCATCTGAATTGAAACTACGGTTGACAACTTTCAGCGTGCAAGTACAGTTGAACCGATGTTCTTTATCCATGCTTCTGATAATGTTCAGACATCGCATTGCACCCCCTCGCTCGATTGTTTTGAACAGACAAAAGATGTGGTGTTTCTCAGACGGAACGTGCTCTGGAGCCGTTTCCCCTCCCTCGAGACGGTTCAGAAGACGGTAGAGATGTTCGCAACAAACAACACGACATCCATTATCTTCCATGAAAAAAAAAAAAGAGTTATGCTTAATGAATAAATGTTTCATACCGTCACTGGAACACAGCGCAGTCTCGCCTGGAAAATGACAAATGAAAAATGCATGATGTACACCACATTAAGTACAGAACAAGCACTCAAGAAGAATGAAAAAAACAACAACAACGACAAACTCCTCTCTCTACATCGTCCTACCAATGTTTCCGATCATTTTGACGCCACTTAAAGTGGTTGATTAGGAACTGAATAGGACAAGCGTAAAACACGACAGTCAAACCCCGCGTGTCGACGTGCCGTGTCAGAAAAGGAAGAACAACGAGGCTACGATGGCTTCGGCGTCGGCAGCGAACCTCTTCGACTGACGCCAGCCATTCTGCTCTACTGGGAGGCCCGTGAGGTCGCACAGTGATACCAACCATAGCCACTCTAAAAACGACATGCGCTGGCTCTTCAAACACCAGTCCAGAGCTATCATGTTATACCATGAAGAAAAAGGGCAACTCACCAGGTGATAATTTCTCTTCTTTTCCAAAAGCAAAGTCCCGCAGTGTGGTGTGTTGGGGTGGGGGGTGTTTATAGGAATAGAAACAGATGCATATATAAGCAGCCACTTTGGCTTCAAATTCATAGATTACATAATGTACACTTTGTATAATATTAAAAGCAAGTGTATTTGTTAATACATTTGTATGAATTTGAAAGCGTATTTGTGTGTGTGTGTGTGTGTGTGTGTGTGTGTGTGTGTGTGTGTGTGTGTGTGTGTGTGTGTGTGTGTGTGTGTGTGTGTGTGTGTGTGTGCCCCACCGTGACCAATGCCTCCGTCTTCCACCCTCCAGATATTGACCGTTTTATCCATGGAGCCCGTAGCGATGAGTGGCGAGGTGGGGGAGAACGCGCACGCCGTCACGTACCTGCAGGAAGTGGCGGCACAGCCGTTAGCTGATGAGAGTGACACTTAAGACAAAACCCCAGTATTTCCAAGTGACTAAACAACATCCACTAATTCGCTGGCATCGACAACTGATCAGAATAGGACCTTTGCTTTATACTCCACTGGATACCAAGCTATAAACTTACACATTTGCCTGGTTTGGAGGGCTTTATGACATAAATATGTAATATTAGATAGACACTGCCTATAGCCCAACGTAAGAAAAATGCGACGTGACTTAAACATATTTATAACACTACAGCAAACCCTATGGTCTATTCTATTTGATTTTTGTGTTGACACATCACTGGTATGACAAGACTGGTGCTGGTGTCTTGACGTCAAAACGAAATGCCTTTTTTATTTTTTATTTTATATGAATAAATTATATCTGATGAGTAATGCTGTGAATGATATTTACCTGTCGTGCTGGTTCAATGTGTAGAGTAACAAAGCATTTTTCTGAAGTAGAAGAAGGGGGAAAAAAGTGTTCGAGATTCAGCACAAAGCACTCAGAAGGCGTGCACGTATTTGAAGAACAGAAAGTGGAAAGGATCCAGACCAAGAGGGAACACTACACTTACCGCGTCATACACCGTGACGGTCTTATCCACAGACCTGAAAGGACCATCATAACCATTACAACTGTGTTAGGAAGGTTTCAACTTGTGTGCACTTCATGTATGTACATACATAAACGTCCATTGAATGTTTAAAACGTTTTCATCGTTGGACAGATTCTAAGAGTGTGTGTCTTCCCCTTGTGGCGGACTGTGGTATTTCAGTCAAAACAAATCATTTTCTAATCATTTCTGATTTTTTTGTTTGCGTTATGTAGTAGCAAAAAGATTATAATAATTCCCCACTCAGACTAGCACCTTAACCTTAATATGTTGTCTGAAACTACCTCTGATGCCTGGTTTTCTTACCCAGATACGAGCAGCAGTCCGTCAGAGGAATACGCACAGGAGAGGACAGGAGCTGACTGGCCCGTCAGAATGTGTTGAAGACGCATCTTACAGCCTGCAAGGTCAGTGACAAATTAAAAAAAAAAAAAAATTGTCAATAGGAGAGGGTAAGATTATGTTGGTATGTTTGTGTGTGTGTGTGTGTGTGTGTGTGTGTGTGTGTGTGTGTGTGTGTGTGTGTGTGTGTGTGTGTGTGTGTGTGTGTGTGTGTGTGCATGCGTACCATTACACCT